>CAJPEV010001552.1:0-42681 GCA_905338385.1 Darwinula stevensoni
CCTTTTCCGTGGTGATTGGTTCAAGATCACGACGAAGTCATTGATGCAGCCGTATTTAATAATACCTTCTCTCCACTTACTGTAATTACCTAAAGCACCAGCCACTTGACATTCGACTCTTATTGGACACGCAAAGTGAAATGATTAGAAGGCATCGATTGACAGTAAAACTTTCCTCGCAGTGTCGCATAATTTTTGGTTTAGCCATTTGAGAGGGAAGGCAATATTTGTCATTTTATATCATCTATAGTAGCAAATGAGAAAGTACAGACCAGGAGGCGGTCCGGCCCATGATTTCCTCTCTCGGGTCTCATCGTGTCCTCCCGATCGAAGAAAATTGAGAAGTCCGGTGGAATTCTCCTCTTCTGACGCCACTCGGCTTCGTCTTCGTCTCAGGCTCCCCGTCGGCGTGATCCCTTCCTCTATGGAAGTACAAGGAAAAGTACTGGTTATTCTGTATCCATTCCCACTCCTGCTCCTCCTATAGTTCTTCTCCACACGCTGGCGTCTAGAAAGTGCCATGTTCATCGAGTAAGTCATTACCGGGAGAGTCATCGTTGGCGGAGAGTAGTACGGGTCCCGGTGAAGGTCCGGGTCCGGCATTGGAGAATTTCCTCCTGACGAGTCTCGGGGTGGCCGGAAGATTTGCCATATCTGCCTCGATCGGGATCCCTTTCATCAATCCGACTCCACTTCGACGCTATGAGACCACCAGTCCATGGAGAAGCATTCGTTCTGCGTGAGTTTAAAGACGCGCATACGAGGCAGCCAGGGAACTCACCTTATCCTTGTTCTTCTGCGAGAAGCCAGCCTGGATGTCGGAAAGGAGGGCGTCCACTATGTTCGTGTCGGAATCTGAACCCAACGAACTCGGTCGACCTGCTCCTCCTGGACCTCCGTGCCACAAGAAACAGCATAATTTTAAGCACCAGCAAAAATTGAAGCACCTATCTGGTGTTTCAATTGTTATCCGTCCTCGCTCGATGCGAGTACACTTTTGCTCACAAAAGCTGAAATCAGTGTAACATTACACATATTTCACCCATAAATTCATTCATGAGGCACTTGTTCTGAAGCAAGAGATCCACAGACAGTGCCGACCCTATGATAACAATGGTAACTACTTAGTTGGGCATTTAAGCCAATATCATTTTTTAAAATTACTTTGGATTTGCATTTTAAACGAGATGAAAGTTTTTGTTTAAAAATAATATCTAGGAATGGAATGATACTAATTAGAATCCGAAAGGGTTAAGGCCGTGGGAGGGAGATTCCAGCCCCACATTTCCTCGGCGGATGCACGATGGCATCTCATTGGAATGAAAAAACATAGATTCAGAATTGGATCCCACACCGAGACTGGGTCGCCTCTTGAGCAGACTTTGTTCCTCCCTCAATCTCTTTCTAAGCTCCGCCTGCAACTCCTGCTGTCTTCGCTTATCGTTGTCCATCACTGCGTTCTTGAACTTGGAGCAAAAAGTGTGGAATATCTGCCCCAAAAAATGACCAACCATGCCCGTTAACGAAAAGGCGCCTTTCTCCCCCAAAATGCATTTAGAGGTATATATTTTTTAATACCTTGTAGCACTCTTCCAACTTGAAGTGCTCCACATCTTCGCAGAAAAATTCGGCAAGATCCACTTTGACTTTCTCTAGGACTTGAAGATCCAACTGAACGTCTGACATTTGACTCTCTGCATTCTGATCATCCCCGCAAAAGTGAAAGATTTAACACAATGAACATCGAAAATGTATCATTCCACTGAATGAGAATTACGACTGAAGGAAATTACCTGAAGGAATTGCTCCATCTGACTCCGAACGTCGTTGGGGGAATTCTGAACCTGTTGGCTCAGTCGCTTCACTCGTCCATCCAGGGCCAAGATCTCGTTCTTCAGTTGCTCAATCGACAATCTGCTCCGTTTGAGGGGTATCTCGATCGTCATCGACATGACATGACGGAAAAGAGAAGGAAAAAAAAAGAGCCTGACTCACTTGGAGGCTTCCTCTAGATAAGGCATGTGTTCGTAGAACTTGAGCAAGTCCTTGTTCTTCTTCTCGGCTTGCTGGAGAAGGGGGAGAAAAAAAGTAAGAATCGAGACAGGATTCTCCTGGAACGGGGAAGAGAAATACGAACCATGACGACGTAATGGACGAGAGTGAGTCCGGGTTTGTTGGCTCGGAGTTCGAACAGTTTCTGCAACGAGGTCAATTTCACTCCTGCCGCATCCCCCGCATACCCTCCCTGCACTCCAATAAATCGATCGATCAATCACTCGCATAACGGAAGGAAATCGCATTCGACCAGAAACACAAACACTGACGGCATTGAGAAAGTTGCCGGCGACGAGAACCATGAAGAGGACCTCCTGCAATTCCTTGCTGTTTTTCAGATCTGCCAAGCAAACGGTGCAATAATCATTCAACCCATCATCACGAACGTCTTGATACGCAAGCGGGGAGTAGGGAGAACGTACCTTCGGCAGCATTGATCATAGCGTTCACGGAGGCTTCGAGATAGTTCATCTGGGTCCCAAACTCCTCCTTCAGCAACATCGTTTCGATCCTCAGCTTGTAGCTGCATGCAATCCACCAGAGTCCATTGTAAAACATACATAGAGGCTCAAGAGAGACTTTCCATTTCCAAACGAGGCTCCTCACCAGGGAATATCGATGAGCATGAGTAGGAACTTTTCCGCTGGTCCGAGTTTGGACTTGTCTCCATCGAAAGTGCGAAGCATGTCGATTTCATCCGGTTCCGGAAGGAGTTTCAACAAACCCCGAAGCCTCTCCGCTCCGAAATCATCTCCCTCTCCGGATCGGATCGAACTCATGATCTCCTCGTTGGAACTAGACAAGTACCACGAAGTGAGACCCTCATCCCAGCATGCCGAATCGTGCAAGTTCACACTGGGTTTAAGAATTTACCTCCGGAATTGCTTGAGGAAGATGTTCACGTTCAAGCTCCTCTTCCCATCCAACAAATTTATCTGAAGAATACAAGTGAATAAGACAACCGTCAAGACGATTCAGAGAAGGAAAAAGACGACGAGACTCGAACTCACTTCTTGAACTTCTTTCCGTCTCTTTTCGTCAAGACGCGGGGAATTAGGTGCAACAGTCCCGACAGTCGGGGCAGCGGGAGGAGGTTGAACACAAAACAGTCCCTCGAGTCCTGCCCAATCTAAGTCGTTCTTCGGCTTCCCTTTGAATTTCGATGCCACCATGTTCCATACATTATTTTTACCCACAACCTGAAAAAAAAAGAAACGAGCAGCCTAATGTGTAGTTGTATTTATCGCATTCTTTTTCCGCGTCTGTGGATGCCAGACTGTACCTTGTGCTTGGGGATTTTGTTCCAGTTGATGGTCTTCATCTTACTCTTGGGCGTTGGGATCTCTTGCTGAGGGAGAATGATCTTCTCGATTTCGGGATCCACTTTCGGCGCTGGTGGCTCTGACTTGGAGGATCCCATCGGTGGAGGGGGTGGAGGCGCCACACCCGGAGGTGGTGGTGGCGCACCTGGAGGTGGGGGCACTCTGCCTGGAGGTGGAGGCGGCGGGACAGGACCCAAAGATGGAGGTGGGGGAGGGGGTGGAGGTGGGGCAGGACCCGTGGGGGAAAGAATCTTGGGCGTCTTCATCCCATCTGTCTGGGGGAAAGCGGAATTCAGATTGAGATTCAGGGATCGCTTCCTCCCGGGCTCGTGACAGGTCGCCTGGGATGGGCTGCGGAGCAATCGGTGGGCATCTTGAGGGCCCTCCAATAATGTGGCTCGATGCACCAACACTTCCGCAGTGTCCCAGATAACATCCGAGATCGGCTCCTTAGGATCGATACTCAGCAAATGTTGCAGAATGCTCAGGAATGGCACTTCCTGAGGGGTGTCGACCACCTGCAGATAAGAAAAATTGTGAAAAGATTGCGTCATTTTCTACCGTCGTTGTCGTGGAATTTCAAACCCAAGTATCATCTCATGCCTCATCGACTCCCCCCTTTTCCACGCCTTTCTTTAATTAAGCAAATAAGAGCAGCGATCCGTGGTCCTTCCTACAATACTTCATTCCTTTTCATTCATTTATTTTTCAGTACGTCACATGAGATTAGCAAGGACCATTGAGCTCAACAGGACCTGAGGAAGTTTCACAGTTGGTAATTCCAACTTTCCAAGCCTTCCGCCCATCTTATCGGATTTCTTTTCTACAGAGGCTGAAAAACGGAGACTGAAGAATAGCCACAAGAATACGGAAAGGTCTCGAACGCGGAAGTCGCTTTTGCATGACGGAAGTAAATAGAAGTCAGCAAGGACAAGGATTTCTGCCTTGTTAAAGGTAAACCAAGAGCCGCGTGTTTAAGGTGCTAAAGAGTACGAATAGCCCCAATACCTGATTATAGATGGCATAGAAACAGTCGAGATGAGAGGTGAGGTCCACTCCAGAGGGTCCTGACAGTTGGGATTCGTCGTTTTCTTTCTGCTCGTCGAACACGTCCAGTTGTACAGCCAATGCTGAGTCCGGATTTGCCTCTTTCCTGCAAACATCCCATCCTCATTAAAGACTGGGAAAGATAAGGGTTTAATCGCTATATATGAAGCTCTCGGAGAAGGAAAATATTCTTTAGTGATCTGTATAGAATCGCAGTATGCAGCGACAGATGATGCGCTAAACGCAAGGTTTGACGAACACTGAGTTTTTCCTCAACGAACGCGAGGATCGATGGCTTCCATTTTTGTCCTTCCGAAATTAATCCAGACACAAAAGAAAGTCGTGGACTCTGCCTCATTACACATATGTAAAGCATAATTCAATGAAAGGCCAAGAAAGTGAATATTAAAATGGGACATCTGCGATGTAACTAGCCGTGTTTTTCCCATAGAATTCGCAGAAGGGAGGATGGAGGGGAGAAAAGACATATGGAGAGAGAAAAGCGAAGGAGGACCTCTGAATCCCCAGGCGGAGGACAAACCTGCTACCCAAGCAGGACTGGGAAGTGGAACGTGGCGACATTCACTCTGTCCAATCCAAGGCAGGCCAGGCGGTCGCAACACTATACTTGTATAAACACAAGTACAGGTGTAAAAGTGAGGGAAGCCGGAAGAACTTCCAACGCGCTCCCTGCACCTCGCACTTTGCTACGTTAAGCCATGCATAGATGCTTCTATACTACACGGTATGGGAACGGTGCCAACCCATACGTTCGACCTGAGCTCCCCACCTCCCCTTACCCCACCCCCCTCTGCCTTTGTGACTTCACTTTTATACCCTCATCACATGTCTCATGTCTTTAACCTGCCACAGTTCCACCACCTCATCCATTTCACGCCGCATCGAGTAGTCAGTCACGGGACTCAATGACGCAAGATGAGAAACCTGCTGTCCTAGGGTGTCCTGTAAGGAGTTTTCCAACGCCATAGGGCTTTATTATTTCCTGCTTATCGCAAAGGTCAAACCTCCCTCCTTGGACAGGTTTTATGGTCCTCTTCACCGTCATATACGAGGTCTACTACTCGTAGGATGTCAATAATCTGGATAAAGAAGTCGACATTAAAAAAAAATGCAAGTACTGAAAATCTGCAAGGAGACGAGAATGGACCGTGTTCAAGTCGAACAGAGTCCATCTTTCTTTCTCTCAAATTAAACAGGAATAGGAGGTCTCCCTTATCGCCTTTCCCCCCAATGTCACACCCCGTCTTCGCCATTCCTTCGCTTCGTTCACATGCGCGCGGAGCGAAAGGCATCGGCGTCGACAGCTTCCGCAGAGCGAAGATCCGGATGATCGTCATTCGTCGGTGATGTACCCAATGCGAGAAAGAATCCGAAAACCTCCGGGAATGGCAAGGGAAGGAATAAGAAGTGACTCCCGGATTATATCCAGGCATGCAGGCACGTGGCAAATAGGTTAAGTGGGGGGAGGGGAATAACACTCGCACACGAAAAAAAGAAGTATTTATAGATCAGTGAATGTATGTGTTGGATGGGGGGGAAAGGCGAGAGAAGATGAGATGTTGTGCTTCGACAAATGATGCCAACGATCGGCAACCGTCCGAGTTCACTCCCCTCATTTTTTACCTCTCCTACCTAAATCTCTGGAGTCAAAATAAATGCGGCCTCCTTTTGAAACGTAGAACGCTTCCCCGAATCGCACGAAACTGCATACCCATTCACAAAGACAGAATGGCACACTTGTTACCACAGACCAGAAAACCAGCTAAAAATAGAAAAAGGAATTTACCTGAGTTCGTTGAGAATGGGGAGGAGTTTGAGGCCTGGAAAGAAAGAAAGATGCAGAAATGAACCTCGGTTACTTGAGCTAGGGACCAAACCCATACACAATTTATACGCAGGAATGGCACATTGGTTTGTTGCTTTCAGCAATCAGTTCATAAATAATGCTGTCATTAGGGGAAGGAGAAAACTGACCGAGGAACTCATTCCGTATCCGGACGCGATCCTTGATGGCCGGGGTGGAAATGATGACACAATTGATGAACGCAACAAGCGCAGTCTTGTACTCGACCGAAGGCGCATTTCGAAGCTCCTTAACCACCACGTTGAACCTGTAACGCTCCCCTTTCAAGTTCTGAATGGGAAAAAACGTTCCAACAAACATTACTTTCTTCGCTCTTAGAACAGGGATGACACTCGAGAATATGTTGCTGTTTCCACCTTCCACCCAGAGGGAAACGTCACGAACTTTCTTTGCCAACGCCAGTACAAGCAGTCACATTCAGCACAAATTGCATATCTATTCTTTGTGGGCCATAATTTTGGACTGGAGAGACTCTTGATCTGGGATGAGATGAAATTACTTCCATAACCAGAACTCATCGACTCCTTCATACTGGTAAGGAAAGGTAAGGCTTCTTCATTCTGTTTTTTTATTTATTTATATTATGAATAAGGGGAAGTTACATGCTGTTATCCTTTTTTATTATGCACACCCATTTTGCATGACAATATTTATTCAAGACTGCTCAATCTCCAATTCCATAAAAGGCAGAGATTAACTTCCTAAGACCCAAGCAGGTTGCACAGAGAAGCTCTTTCCATTGTGCGAGCACGGTCAAAGAAAATCTCGCTTGGCCCATTTGCCTTGGTTCCATACATAACATTTTCATGCTATAAAGTAAATCCTATTACATTGTGACTCGAACTAATGAAGACGTATGGGCAGTCAGTAATAGATAAGTCCCAGGAAGTTGAGGACTGGAAATTGCTTCGTTCCCGTCATCGTGGGAAAATACCTTTTTTTTTATTATCAGAAGGACTTCAGAAGAGAAAGTTCTTTTGTTGCTCAAAGCATCGGAAGTCATCAGCTAGTACATTTACCCGACCTTCTTTACAATTAAAACCTTTGAAAAGTGGGGTAGATGTGAAATCATAACGACCAGAATGCAGTCAGTCTACAAGACATTCTGACGATAAACTGCCAAGACGACTATGGGTGTTCAACCATCGCCAAACACGCTGAACAAGGCACGAATCCGCCCTGCTGTGCAATCAGTTTCGACAATACTGCTAAGAACTTCTCGGGCCAGAACTTTTGCTTGTATTGCCTCGCGCTTCTTAAGAGTAGATGACTCAATTTAGTCAGATGGATCCATCCGACTCCGGAAATGTGTCACCAAGGATCAGCCTTCACCATTGTTTCACCCCTACATCTCGTTAGACACACGATCTTCTCTCTTTCTCTTCTTTCCAAAAAACTTGCACAAAAAGTAATGCCTGATGTGGTTGGTTTCGAACCCATGTCCTTCGCCATGAGAACCAAACACGAACCAAATTCGCATCCGGTCAGCCGAATGGAATGCGGCTGCGACCAAGCGACATCTATGAGATTATCCCAAAAGTATAAATTCGTAGCGAGTATGGCAGGGTGCAGGAGGGTGCTACTCGCATAGGTCTCTCCTTCGCTGCTTATGATTATCCAGATTTTCTTCAAAATCTCGTTTTCTTTTTACAACGAGGGGTCGTTATTCAAGCGTACGTCTTACCGTCTTTATGGTATTCCTATTATTTTTCAAATGCCTTGAAGATTGTTTGTGATGGCCATCAACGAAATTACAATCTGGGGGAGTCTTCGAGAAAAGAACATTCCATTTGCTATATTTACAGATGAAAAGCAGCTGCTAATAAATTCCACAACAGAATTGAGGTTATATATTTAGATTGATCATGCTTCACCATCGGGCTTGGTCGTGTTTTAAATTGCTTTAATGCAATAGCAATGTGAATGAAATTTCCACGAGAGGGAAAAATAAAGATATATCCGATGCCAGTTTTCAATTGCAGTAATTTACGCAAGACACGGGGGCTACAATCGAGACTTGCCCAAGGTAAACTTGTCAATGATACTCGAAAAAATCCTATCGGTGCCCTTCGAGTGGCACAGACACGCATGCAACAGGGCTGAGTTGAGCTTTTCTCATCGTGACGTCACGGCGGGAAAGCCGATGATACAACGAGCTACGACCGATCCCCCATGACGACATTCCCGCAGTCCTTCGAGGAACGCCACCAAGAATTACATCACGGAGCGGGACGTGAGAGCAGTCGAGCCGACATACCTTGTAGTGTTCGAGGGAATCGACGGCTCGAAAGTATCCCTCGTTGTTGTACACGCAGAGGGCCGACAGGAGTTCGAACACTTGCTTCTTCACGGTCACGTTTGCCGTGTCCAATGCTGGAAGAAAAACAGAAATGAGTCGCAGATGATGTTTCCACTCGCGAGATACAAAAGTTGTGAAATTCTTGCTGCAAGCTTTCGTCTATCCCTGACTTTGAATCGTTTGGATATATTAAATAAGAATCAAAGAACTCTGAATCATGCTCAGATATTCTCCATGAAGGAAATGAAAGGTTGAAAGAAAAACTGCTCTATCGGCAAAAAATTAGTTTCTCAATCTCCAGAGTGAATGAGTTCTAGAGTTATCGTGACTTGTCCTCTTGAATGCGAGGGAAAGAGAAATGTATAGATGGACCAGTACTCCAATTAATAGATTTCTACAAATGGCGGTCTTCCATGAAAGAAAACCATGTGCATTATTAGACCAACCGTTTGTGTCTCGGTCATCTGTTGCATATAGACCAGTTGGCCTTTCAAATAACCTCCCTCGACAGCGCTTATCCAGCCTGATTGCCTAAATCTATGACATTGTCAAGTTGTGGAGAAATTCTGATTGCACGCAATTCAGAGATGATTGCTTACTCAGCAAGATAATTCAACTTGGACTGTGCTGAGGCCCCATAAAGCCATAAATTTATTATTATCGTGGCTCCTGCTAGTAACGCGCCGTGTTAGACAATGTCCTTGATTGCGCAATGAAAACCTCGTCCACAAAATCGGAAGAAAAATATTGTCGTGAACCTGTTGGGAAAGTGAGGAAAAGCTGATCCCACTTCATCGATGCACGAGACACAATCACGGCAGAGTAAAAAACGAGGAAATGAAAAAGAAGAAAGAGAGGCAGACACGCGTCGTCGGGAGAATGCCAGGCTGGTTTTCCACCGAACTGGGGCAAAACACGAGAGAGAGAGAAGCAAATAACTCATCGACATGCGGATCAGCAGTGGCAGCATGCCGTCATCATCTCCAATTTGTTGACTGAGGTCACGGCGAACAGAAGGAAGGGAGAACGAAACGCATGCCGTCATGACTCCCGCAGGAGATAGGGAAAGATGGAATAATTTGTCACCCACCCACACGGAAGCCACAACATCGAGATTGAGATTCCTTCTTCCAACTGACCGCAAATTACGCCCTCAAAAACTTTCTCCCCTTTCTGAGTTCATTTCGTCCCATGCGGAATCCAGAAACTCTCCCTTTTCGCCTGATGAGCGCCGCCGGAATCGTGACTGAGTCATTCCATGAACTCGAGCACGAAATCTATCTAACTTCTGACGGGTTTAAAGGCATTAGTCATAATGGACAGAACCTGTCCTTCGATGATGGGGGGAAAAAAAATTAGAACAATTTTCAAAAGCCTAAATTGAGGAGGAGTGATGTGAGGGAGAGGGGTGATTTAGGAAGGGCAACCACCTTCTCCCGAATTGATGACTGTCATGATAACAGGGTTCGTAATCTGCATCTGGCCCACGCCCTCGTACCACCCTACAGCCTTTCTCTCGTGCAGTCAAAAAAGGCCTTTTGCCTTATGCATGCTGCTCGCCAGGAGACTCGGGTCTCCCAAAATGCGACATGACATCGGGGTGATCAAAGGCGGTATGTTGACGAATCTCTCGGGGTTACGTCACATACGTCTTCGTTCGCTTTTTGGACCTCTGGGGGAGAATAAAAAAAGTCGGGGCAGAAGCCGGATTTGAAGAAGGCATTGAAATCAATGAGGCTTATCGTTCTGCGTTATCGGACCGTGTTTCTCCCCGACTTCGTTCCCAAAACGTCGTCTCTATTAAGGCACCCAAGATCCCAACTGATATATTGGCTGGACAAAAGGGAGACTTAATAGGGGCGAAGGACAAGTTGCTAGAGCCTTGAGATGATAAATGAAATGAAACTGCTCCGAGGGTCAATTCTCCTTCCCCTGTCTCGACCGAAAGCAGCGACCACCACAATCATGATCAGAGAGCTCGAATGACGACTTGTACGTGGAAAAAGTGCTTTCTGTGACCTGGAACTCTCGACTGGAGCAGTAAATCATAGCGACTCCGCACTGTTCGAGCAAGCTCGCCTCGACGAGATGGCGCTACTCGCGATTAGGGCTTCATACAGCCAGAAAAGTACCGAAGTGCAGGTCATGAATATGACATGTAAGCATGCTCTGAAATGGGGTTACGGAGAACATAAAAAAGTGAATATGTGATTTGAGGATGAATGAGGGGGGTAATGAGATGGCGCCAGTGTCCAGAAATGGACACGGGTGACTCACGTCTTTTGTCCTTCTACCCTGCAAGCAACATCTATTATTCCTAACCTCGTACCGGGTACGGGCCGAAATGAAGGGAACGCAAAGGACGACGTCGATATTAGGCATGGGTGAGGGAAAAGCTTGAGTGGGCAATTTTCAATCAAGCGGAGGTCAGAAGACGTCGTTCCTGGGATAAGAGCTGGCAGGTTTCTGATGCATATATCCCGCCCCCACCTGCCACACCCTGTCTGTTTCATCCTTTTCCATCTTATTCAACTCCACTCTGTCTTCGACCCGTCAGCCGCTTTCCCGGGATCTCTCGAATTAATTTAGAAGTCAGGAATGGTGAACAGGGGATAAAAGATTCCCTCATCGCGGGAAGTTCTATTGTGTCCCGCAGCTGCTCGCGCATGAAGCAAGCGTGAAGAAATTCGTGAAAGATGATTCTCCGAAAAGTATGAAATTGGTAGAGGAGGAAAAAAAAAACGAGAAGGAAGTCAGGGAGGGGGGGAGATCGATGACATGCACGCATGCTTCATGACGTAATCCCGGCCCGTTTCTTTTCTAGGTTGCAGCCTCCTTGCCCTTTTGCCATCTACTTCCACACGTTCTTCCCCGAGTGCGTCATTTGCACACACCTTCAGGGCCGTTGACAAATTCTCAAACGAGGAAGTACTGATTACGATTGCCGACGTCACATAAGCAGCCAAGCTTCAAGTATACTTCCGACTTCAACGGCTTTCATTTTCGTTAAGAAAAAAACTTAAAATTATTCGATAAACGATGGATTTAATGCAGGATTCAAGGAAAATGCACCGTGAAGAAAAGAAGAGCGTCACATAGCTCCAATAACTTTCTCGTACGGCCCCACAAAGTATAAGATTGAAGGAAACGGCTCGTGCTATACTCTTTGCTTGTTTATAAGAGAAAGGATGTGCAGGAAGGCGTTAAATTGAAGACAGGGTTGAGGTTTCCGCCGGCCCCGAGATGGAGTGCAAGTCGCAGTCATCTGGGAGTCAGGTGAGCCCGGAGTAGCAGGCTCTCTCGGCAGGCCCGGCATGGATTCAAGGTCAGCATGCGATGGCCACTAGCCTTCCCTTGAGGGCCGTGTGACCACCTGGTCCTCTGACCCCACGTCACCTCGCTTGGGTCCAGTCCGATCTCTTCCGGACCCACGTCATCAGATTCCCCGGATCGGAATACCCCGATACCCCGGAAATCTGGCCGAAATCCGCGTCGGGGCGCCGGGTTTTGTCGATTTTACGTAATAACATTGTAGAGGTCTCCGCTGATAATGCTTTCACTTTCCGTATGAATCACAAGGCCTTGCTGAGGATAAACCTTTGCCACACAGTCCGCTGAGTCACACGCGAGTCCGACATTGAACGATCCCCGCAGTCCATTGAATTCGCTCTCATCTCCCATCCCTTTGAACCTACACAATCTCAAGTACTGTCTCGAACGGAACCACGACACGTGACGAATTTCCAGTTGAGATCCCTTCTTTGAGCCTCGATTAGCCAAGACCCCCTGCGGCCCAAGATGCAGGAAAATTTCAAAGCCCTTTCCGATGCAAAGCGAATGAATAGACGTACAGGAAAGAAATTCAGGTCAAACTTTAGGTCGACAAAGACAACGCAGTACAAATACTCTGCACCAGAAGGTGTTATTTTCTCTATTCTCTTCCGCATATCTGATATTTTTTACTGCCTTTCTCGCACATGCTGTAGAAGCAGATGTAATTAGGTCAAGGTTCCGTACTTTCTAGCGACATGAATTTAGGGTATTCGATTGTACCTCACAGACCCAGCGCCCCGGGAATTCTTTCCCGTCACGAAGCGGGCAGAAGTGCCGAGTCAATAAGAAACGGATATATTGCTCATAAAGGGGTAGAGGTCATGCTGGGCGTTCATAACTGGGGACAATGGGGAATCGGGGAGCGGTCCTCTCATTTATCAAAAAATGAGGGATAGGCGTTATGACAATTCGTTTCGGAGAAAGGCAAACCTGCGCGTGGGTGGATGAGCCCCTTGTAATCATTATACGAACACAGAGGTCCCATTATCAAAAATGACACAATAACTCGACAAACTCTCCCCTCGGCCTTAATTGACGAGCCTGGACTTTGTATTACGTGACATGTGGATGCCAAACACGTCGAGAGCATGGATAATGGCAAGTCTAGAGGCGATCCTTTTTATTTCTGTTTTATTTTCCCAAGTCATGCTGTTGCTTGCGCAAGGGGGATAAGATCTTGAAGGCCCGAATATGACAACAAACCCATGCTCATACTTCCTCTCTATTGAAGACCGAGGAGACCGTCTAGGCACATTTCCAAAGCAACGAACCACTTATTATATCTCTGACTCATATCGGCATCTACTGCATCTAATCATCTCCATATCGGTTCGGTCACAGCGTGAAATTTAGCCCGCAGTTCCGACAAGGGAATTGTGTCCCCGAAACTCCATAACGCGAGACCCGCGGATCTGGTAAATGACCGCCACTTTCTTCTTGTTCACACAATCGCCGGGAGTTTCTCATGAAAATAGATAATATGAAAGATAAGGGCGAGGGGGGAAGAACGGTTCCAAAAGAGAACCGTTCGTCAACGGCCTGAATGGACAAGGAGGGAGCCTTCATCTCTGTTCAGAGAGGAATGCATGAACGAGGATTTAAGAAAAAAAATAGTCGCAAAGATTAAACCTTATAGTTTATACGGCTGGTCGTATATTAACGTTTAGGACTACCTAAAAGGACCTAGGGAGTTAAAATGACACCCTTTGGATTTTTTTGTAGACGTGTTGGGAAAAGAGAACTTCCAAGTTTGATCCGGTTGTGGTTGGTTATATGAAATTTTATCTGGCAATGCCTGAAAAGCATTTTACGTGTCCCTGCGAAGATCGGTGCTCTTCAAAGAGGACCCAAGTGGAATATCACGAGTGGTGCTGGTACTCGAGGGGAACTGAGTGTTTCCGTCTTGCAAGTTAGCCGGCTCTCTGGAGATCATCGTAAACAAGATCCGTTAAGAGCTTTACGATCCCGATACCGTCTTTTCTCACGATTTTCTATCTAGAAGCAACAGGAGCGCTTGTTCTGAACCCTGACTTCATCCCCTGCTTGGTACGACGTCTCACCGCCTTGGGGTGACAAAAAGGCATCTTGAGACCTCTCTGATGGGAGAATCAATTGTCACTTGTGTCGTCAGAGCGCGGTGATGGCCCTGCGGTGTCGTTTCGTGGAAGGGGAATGACGGACCTGTGCGTGGAAGAGGGGGCCATATGGGGAAGCGGCCCGCATCCCCCACTTCGGTTATTTCAGATAGGGTAATTAGAGAATGAATGCGTCAAAGCAAGCATACCAATCGCCTTTTCAGTGGGTTCTCTTTCGAAAAAGGAGGAATCACATCATGGCTGCAGTCAAAATGATCACCTGATCCTTCTGAGTATGGAGTACGTAATGCTTTGCCTTCGTCCCAAAAACCCTCGAAAGAAAGCAATCGCGCCTGTTTGAAAAGGTCACTCGAGTGATGGCATGTTTGCACCAACTTTGTTACAATTCTCGCTCGTTTCCGAGAATGCTAATTATCTATGTGGAAAGATGAGAGAAGCTAACCCCACGATCCTTTTTTTAGCGTTAATCTACGTTCTTGCATTCCACCAAGAGAAGAAGGAGGAAGACGAATGCATCGCATCGTGTAAAACCCGTGCCTTCCATGTCACCCCGTTCTTCAAGAACCTCCACAAATATTTATCCTCTTCCTTTCTCTCTGTTGACTTTGTCTCTCCTCTCTCCGTATAGAGAACAGGTATGACGGCGCGGAGATGCGCAGATCCCTCGTGGTATATCAAATCGCTTCCATAAATGGGAATGCAACACCTCCGTCACAAACACGAGCTGCGATGTGGAGAAACAGCTGGGAGGGGGACTCAGAAAATGGAGTCTCATGAAAGTGCCGATGATAAGAAATCATGTGACCTGGCACTAGCAATAGGGACGAAGTCCATTCAGAAGCGAAATTCTTTCTGGGTCTATCCGTCCCACACACACAAGATGCAGACGCTTCCCTTTCAGACCACGTTGCAATGCAGATATGATGAATAATATGCAAAGTTTTGCGCCATGCTACGATAACTTATCGCTTCGAGATAGCCTCGTGAATCAGAGACCATAATACCTTATTTACATAAAATTTCTCGTTGTCACGTTCACACTTCCGTATCAACTCCTCTTTCGGCCGATTTCATTCCTCTGCTAATACTCTCTAGTGGACCAGATTTCATACTCATCCTCTCAGCATTTCCTGAGATCAGTTATACGAGTTGTAAAAATGCGTATTTTTTTAAATCGTATCGTAGAAATTATTCTAGTTATCGTCTGTCAGACCAGGTTTGATTTCCTTTCGTTATCTTTTGTCATGCAGTTCTTAATACGAACTTCATTTTATTTATAAATACCAACAAAATGCAAAAATGACATAATCGATATCGATAATTTACGTACCGAACAACCCATATTTCCGCATGGATTTTCTCGTTTCTTCACGGCAGATTATGGGTATCAGGCACCAAAATCAGGGTGCAGGAAGGGCAGATAAGAACCTCCATTGAGTACTGAACCGGTCTGAACAAATTGGAACCGAATCAACTCTTCCTCGAATTGGGATATGCCTACTTGGGATACCAAGGACGCGCATTGACTGGATCGGTGACTGGATTCTCACCCGTTGCAAGGGTAGCCCACGACATAGACCGCAATGCGAACACCATTAAAAGGAGGGAGGGGGAGATGACAGTAACTAGAGGACCCACGTAAATATGCAAATTAGAGCGAAAGGCCCTCAGAAGAAAAACAAGGACTTGGATCTTAAGAATTGCTTTGAAAGGCATGAATGATTGCCGAATTCTAACGGTATACTGAAATTGGATATCTTCAAATGAGATGAGTCAATACTGTGACATCTCCGAGTAATCATTCTTACTCGGATCTCACTCTTTCCTCGTCCCAGCATACAACAGTAATCTTGAGACGGGGAATTTCGCACAAACGGTTCCCATCCGTTTACATGAGATGAGGCGTTATTGTCTGATCGTATGAGGGGAATCCATGAAACACTCTGCGGTGTAATGCAGCCTCAAAATTGATGGAGAGAAGAATTGGTTCAATGATGCCTGCATTGCAAGGTCTCTCGGGCGTATGTTGAAAAACGTAGACATCATGAATAAACGCTCGCAGTCTGGTCATGCGTCTTCCAAACAACCCCCCCTCCTTGAACCACATCAAGTCTCCTTTCTGTTTCCACATTTATATGAACATCCAATGTTGTTGAGCAGCGTTGTTCTGTCCATGATAAAGTCTAAATCATGTGTATATGCTATCGCTCGCCTATCCTGTTCGAACTTCTATTATTTTTTGTAATCAAGATTTTTATATTCACTCTTAGGATAGTGCATGGACGAATTATCTTTGCGTTTTAGACTGATTTTAGATCAGGGATTTAAATTTAGATTTAGCTAAGGCGAAGTAATAGACTCCAAGAAGTCACTAACTGCAGTGATCGATTTACCGTGCGTATGGAATCCATGAATATGTGATTCTGTATCAGTTTAAACTGATTACCATAGCATGAATAAAGGCGAGGTCAGGGTAAGAGTCTTTTTCCAGGGATTTCACAACTACTGCTCCACTGTCCGCAGTTACTGCTACCGACATCAAGTGAACTTATGAAGGAATCCGCAGTTTCCACATGCTGAGCGTATCTGTAGATAGCTTGCTTCTTTCAAGGCCACCATGCCTCGTTTCCTTTTCATTTTCGGAACGTAGCCTCGCACGATTCTTAACAGATATGGCTATCCTTGTGGTTTCTACATCGACGTCTGTCCTAAACCAAGTCGATAAAGGCACAATTACTGATTGAAAACGTGAGAAGGCACTAAAGCAAAACGATGCATACCCAGGAGAGAGTCTGCGAGGCCAAACGAACGAGAGGCACTTCCCACACCCATGAGCTCAGGAGCAGAGGAATACTAAGAACCTTCCAACAGATGCAAGCCTACATGGATGCGTGTGTACAAGTGTGCATAAGGAGCAGAATATGTATAGGCTATCGAGTGTTTGCCGAGGATTCCGTTAGAAAACTAGGTTGCATTGCATC
The DNA here is from genome assembly GCA_905338385.1 of Darwinula stevensoni. Lineage (NCBI taxonomy): Eukaryota > Metazoa > Arthropoda > Ostracoda > Podocopida > Darwinulidae > Darwinula > Darwinula stevensoni. The sequence continues at coordinate 17,019 of CAJPEV010001552.1, forward strand.
CATGCTAGGCCAGTGGGATGGATACAAGGAGGTTCTTTGTGGTCCCTCCGTGCTCATCTGCATGGAGAGAAAGTCTCTTGTCAATCTTCGCTTCCACTCTACTTTCCCCAATTCCATCGACCCCTGCCTGCCTCCCCTGACCTGCGAATTCCTCCAAATCTTGTGCATGTGTCGGGGGCATTGAGAGCTACTATTTCATCCCCTCCCCCGTGCTCCACGGCTGTCTTATGAGACCCAGCTGAGGTCCTCCAGAACAAGCAAAGTTAAGAGCATCGTATTTTCCCATGAAAGCGTATTGACAGTGAAATCCATCTGATCTCTATCTTAGCCATTCGTCTCCATAGCAATTTAAATTCGGGCGCAACCCTACGTCGTACAGCAGTACATAGCTTACAGAAAAGAATGTCATCATTAACCCCTCTCCCCAGTCATTGTCAGCAAGATGACTAAATGGAGATGAATTGTGATGGATGCGCCATAATATTTCACCAATCAAAAGTCGGCCAAAATTCTAACAAAAACTCGTCTGGGCTCTAAGATGTGGTTATTACAAGCATCGCTAATTATTCAACCCTTTACCTCTCATCTTCATGTCTCTTCGGCGACAGTGGCTCCATATCATTACCTGCGCAACGACAGCAATGGCGAGACCGAGACGGTGCCTCGGATATTAATAAACATGAAATGCAGATGCACGTAGTTTCGCTTTTTCAGCTTTTAAATTATAACTGTGCAATCCTTTCAAAATGGCAACTGCCATGATAAACGGTCATGACAGTGAAGCGAAGAGAGACTCTGGAGCACGTAAAACTCACTTGGGACCAACTATGAGCCCACGCCTAACTCCAACGGCACAATTGCGAAATCATATCCCAATGTCCGACTCGCAACAAAAAAATCGTGTGAGAGAACAGGAAGAAAGTAAGCCCATTGCAAGAATGGGCTCCATATATTCGCAGTGGGGGGAGTGGGCGTTGATGAGACTCAAATGACCCAAATGCACTCCAAACGTGCCAAGGGGGATAGAGAAAGAGACAGAGCCACGCATAAATATGAATGATGCATCAACACACGCGAAGTCGGTCTACGCCCCGTAGAAAAGCAACATCCAAGTATCTCCGTATCCCATTACGTATTGTATACAAAATACCAATTAACACGATAATTGGGAAGAGCTCCGTCTTCCGTTTTTGAATTGACGTGACGCCACGTTAGGTGGCTACCGACACCGAGTCGTGGGTGAGCGGTCCCCTCGGTAAACCCTGTAAGGGGGAGTGAAGATAAAATTTTCCCTTTTCCGGGGGCAGACCGACTCTGGATGAGTCAGGAAGGAAGAAGTCGGGGAGGCTTTCGCTGTGGAGAAGTGTGTTGGCCCGTGAGCACTCCACGTGGGCGTATGGATGAGTTCAAAACGTCTTCGACGTAATCGGTTGGAGAGATACCTCATCAGCATGGCCTCGGGCAAAATAAACCCATCATCTTCTTCAAATACGCACAGGCTAAGAAGGTTTCTCATTCCTTGCTGCAACATGTCCGTGAGAGAGTACCCCCGAAGAAAGTAAACTTAATTGGAGGGATCGTAAGGAAGAACAGTGAATGGTAGCGTTTTGATGCCATAAAAACTCAAGAACCGCGATACATCTGCCTTTCCGTCCCCGAAGGGATCGGAATGGAATTTATAAGAAGGCGGGAAAGAAACATAAAACCCCCCACGCGAAACCGCGAAAGTGAATATCCTCGATGCGCCTGGAGCATGGAATGGAGAACACACCCAAGTGTGGAGGTGTGGACAGCGACATAAGTTACCTACAGTCTCAGCATTCCCCATCGTAAAGAGCACTTTCCCAGCCGCTCGATGAGCCATTCTCTCACCCCAGACGTAATTCGATAAAAGGCTGGATGGCAGCCAGACGGAGCTCATGGCCGGAAGCACCAAGCCTTCCCCGTTCGTTAAAATGTTTTGAGATGAAGCAGACGCATGCGAGAAAACCTCGTTCGAAGACTTGCCAACAAAACCTGAGGTGATGACGGTTGAGTACCAGATCCAGTCGAGAAGAAACGTGTCTAGGCATGAATCTGCGTTTCGATGCCCCCCCCCCCCCCCCAAAAAAAAAAAAATTACTCAAAAGAAGTTTCATTGCGAATTCCAATTGTAAGGACTGATACCCTATCTTATATCTTGCCCCCCAAGGTCCCCTCTTTCCCGCGCGGTCCCACCCACCCAATCCGTCAACTCCACAGGAGCACCCGCGACCCCACACGGAGCTCGCCACAAAAAAGACGCCGCACGCACTCGAAGAAAACCAGAACCGTCTCGAGATCGATCCCACGGCACTGATAAGTGAGACAGATAAACAACCCGCCTCCTCGCGACCGACGAGACGACCGCGGAACGACACGGCGACGACCCGGAATCGAACGAGATGTCTTTACCTGCGGAAAAAGCCCTTGGGTGGAAACATGACCGGGGCTCGCCCCTGCACATCCGAGAGGCCCGAGATGAGGCTTGTAAGACGAGGCACGAGAAGGAAAAAAAAAAGAAAAAGATTTGAGTATTTAAAACATCTTTTCACTTCCTCTTCCACCCTCGCCCGCACTGGGATCTTTACCGCGGTTACACACCGGTTGCAGACTCCCTGGAGTCTTTCAATGCGGTTGACCTCAAAATGCAATTACGATCGTATCGTTCCCCCGGTGAGACATACTTTCCCTTGTTTCCCTTTCGATAGCCAATGTCAACCTGACACGATTTGAAATCCGTGCTCAAGCCTGCTGAGAGCTAGAAAAACTCACCGATGCGAAACCGGCTCAAACACGATTCGTCAAGGAACACCGATGATAATTTTCTCGTGAGAACAAGTCGACACGACGCAAGGCCGTATCCTCATGAACAAATCCAAGAAAATCTCTGACTTCTAACGTTCCCTGCAATTAATCGAGACCAGCATCTAAATGCATCTCATCGGGCATCTGGACTTCCAAGGAGAAGCTGGATTCGACCACGAAGTGACAAATGAGAACGGCGTTTGCCCTTGGAGGGGAGGAATTGATCACATCACATTACATCCATCACGTGCCGGCCTGTCGTCAGCAACACATCGACTGCGGAAGCGCATTAGAGCTGGCAGCTATGACAGGGCGTAAAGAGGATTCTGTCTCGACCGAACACGAGTCGAGGACACGTCCCCCGGTGACATCTTGTCTCGGTCGACTCAACGAGCGTTCACTCAAACCCATAACAGATGGCAAGGGAGGAAGCGACGACCTCCAGGGAAAGTCTCTTGGAAACCCTCCAGGCGGGACGGCCAAATGGGTCCGAGATGAATAAAATCATTTTCCTCCGCAGCTGCATAAACTGTACGGCATAATCAATTTCATGAAAAACTATCACTCTTAATCATATTGTCGCCAAAATCTCACGTCGCGTTCCCTTCTTCACTTACCGCATCCTTAGACGCAGTTCAAAGGTGCGGCATGTAATTCGTGTAATAGCCCGGCGGGGTCCTCCCCTCGACCCAATTACGCCAGGAACAGGGGCCAATTTCAAAAGGACCGATGGGAAATTCCCGCCGTGACTTGGACGAGATGAGAGCTCAACGATATCCATCATCACGGTCACTGAACTTCCTTTCGCCGTTCTTCCCCCCCGCGTGGGAGTCGCACGCGACTCTACAGGGACTAGTCAACAATGAACGACTTGTTAGCGGCATGATGCAACCGAATTCACGAGGGCCAGTAACCCCTTCGCCTGAGGGGGGAGCGGGGCCACGAGGCTTTTTCCACGAGACAGTGGAGACGCCCCGCGATGCGAGTAAACATGGGCGAGGCCGGGGATTGCCATCCTCGAGTACAAGAACATGCAATGGCTGCGTTTAGGGGGGTGGAGCTCCACCACCCTGTTCCTTGTAAAGCTGCTCATATGGAAAATATGTACTCTATAAGGACATTCGAATAGAAGTACCGGTACTGGGATGACTGTATTTCTTGCTGAGGGTGATTAAAACGCAACAAGATACGAATGCAAATGAGAGATATGCACAATGAATCCTTTTACACATAAATATGTTCTATTCTCCGCTGGCATTGCATTGTAATCACATAATCACTCTGCCAGAGGAGCCAACATGCAGAAAACTTGGCTGCTTGAACCACAGTAGTTCCCTTTGCACTGTAGCAAAACTTCTGGACTAAAAAAAAAAAAAACAACAGAAACTTTCAATAAGAACGAAATATGTTTAGGATTTGGGTAAGCATGGAAAAGAATTAATTTCAGGCATTTTTGAACACCTTTTCAGTCCTTTGATTACTTTGACCCATGGATTCATTTTGCTTATTTGGAGTGGGATTACCTCCAATATTCAAAGCACATTTATGCTTAAGAATACAATTGGGTCATGTTACCAAGTAAACATTCTGCAGGTCTTTGCTCATGAGGGGTCCTCTTGTTTGATGCAGCATCACCTGCATCTACCAATACAATTAACTACTCCATGTCTTAAATTAATTCCATGTATCATGAACACAGTAACTGTTATCAGTACAATGAGAGGGTCTATGAAATACAATGCACAAGGGGATTATCTGATCTGGACAAGTGAATGAGTCACTCCAGCAGACTGAGAGACAAGGCAGAAGCTATAGATACACCAATGTCCAAGTTCTTCCACACACAAGCATGAATACTATTTTGAGTGCCCTGTGCTCAATTAGGAATGGAATATTTTGCAAGAGTTTCACATGAATACATAGAAACTTTCTGCTTTTCAGTCATTGTATCATTTTGTGAAAAACTTGTGGGAAGAGCAAATAGTTTCCTTCTTTACAACCTGGTCAAGATGACAACAAATTGCTCACAAGTTGAAAGGTCTCCCTGAGCTTGCATTCAAAGATTTACAGCAGATACAATATTTCAAAACAAATGCACCTGAATAAAACATAACTGAGAAATGCTTGCATCCTTGCAGATCAGATGTGCAAGTTCAAGTCATTCAACTGAAGAAAGTTCCACTTAAAATTCATTCAGAGCAATGTCTTTCTACATTTTTCATTAGAATTAATGTCCTGCCTCAATTTTTGTTACCATCTCATTCCTGTCTATCCTGCTCTGTAGTGTGGGATTTCTAATGTGGTCTATATAAATAATGAAAATTACCTAATTGCATACTGTCAGGTGCAGAGCCCAGACCTCTGCAGCCACAGAAAAACCATTTAGAAAGTGGAGGATGTTTGAAATAACCATGGGTAAGATGGCACTATATCCTCACAGCAGAATATTGGCACAAGCACATGCAGTGGCCTCCAAAACATCAATGAAAATGAAACTAACTAAAAATTTAAATATCATACAGCAATTGTTGGAGAGGTCACATTCCATACTCTAAATGCTCAAAGAAGAATTTGAATTCCTTTATGGACAACTAATAATAAGCTTAGGCATACCTTTCAGGTTGATGAAGGAAACTTCAAAATCAAAGAAGCATACCACCCCAAGTATTGAGAATGAATACTCCTGACACCTTCCCTTGGCTTTTCTTATCGATTGGCACCGTTTGGCTATTGCCTTGGCCAAGTCTTAGCATGTGATAATCTGACCATTGTCTATGCTATGTCTATATAAAAACGTATTTGTCTAATTTTAAGATGAAACAAGAAAACCACTGGAAAAAGGATAATGAGACTATTCCTTGTGAAAAGCCAGTCAAACAGAGACATTTTCCCTCAAGGGAATGTTTTTCATTGAATTTCATAATCACTATCTACACTTTGATTAGCACAAATTAGAAGAAAGCATACCCATCTGTGGCCGTCATTCATACTCGTCCTAAGTTTCCTTTCCAATCGTCAATCTATAAGTCATATCAATCAATCTATACTCCTACATTCAGCTATGAAACCAAAGCCTATTGAGATAAATGAGTGATATGTATGCTTCGACTAAAAATTATGGCGGAAATATTTAATAATCAATGGCTGACCATAGAATATGACCTAACGTAAACCAGCCAAAATCAATGGGTTTCACCGGTCAGGTGTCAATCAAAATGATGAATCACTCACCTTCGTGAAAAGTTCCACAGTCGTCATTCCGCCAGCACTTCTTCACGTCGAAAGACGTTAGACTTTAAGATAAGTTATCTTCATTCATGATAAGCGAGACAGAGCGACAGGCGGGTAAGCCTGTGACTTAATCATGCGGAATCTCGGCTGTCGGATCATATGGTGACTCACTCTGCAGGCCTAGGCCTACAACCCTCTGAGGAGACCGCCATAAGACAACACCTGCGTGGAAGTCGGGCATCGATCCCCACTCAGGTCAAGCGTCTTTTAAGAAACAGAATAAAATTCATTTCATTTTCAGAAACTTTCCAAAAATTTATCGCGAGGGAGGTTGTATTTATAACTTCACTTATGGCAGAAGAAACCCATACATGAAACTAAAAGGCATACATGTTCAGGAACCATTTGGCAACACTGGGGATTTTTCCGTGCTCGTCTGCGCCTGCAGCACGTGGGAATCGGTCGCCTTGGTACGAAGTTTTTTGCTTCGACTAGGCCCTTGACGAGAGCCATTTAGTGGATATGAAGTTGGTGAGTTCACGGAGTACAGTTCCTATGTTTCTCAAGTCTTGCCAACTCTGTTGACTGAATTCATGTAATATTTGCAGCTGGGCCCGAGTATCGTGGGTAATTAGCAATATAATAGTTGACGATAGCTGGCTTTATTAGGTTTCTGTACCCTCTTGGGAACCAGTAAAGAAAAATGGAACAAGTGAACAATAACTCACGCAACATACTCTTGTAAGTATGTATTAATCGACGAAACACATCAAAATGATTTGAAGGATAATGGAGTTAACAGAATCAGCTGTTTATGGAGGAACCCATGATGATATCAAGGCCAAGTTTCCAAGAACTGATATGAGTAATATTATGAAATTATGATAATGAATATATGAGGTGTCCTTGGTGTTGAATCCTATATGAAAGGGGCAAAGCATAGAAGAGATCCTAGTCTGAAGTTCTCAGACTTGGCCTATAGTATTAGATGTCGATATTACAATTTACCATTTCCCTTCAAGGCTAACTAAAGTAGCATATCTAGTGGGGCTGGCATAGGCATGGCTTTGACTGTCTCAGGCTAGTAGAGTGGCTATTAAGTCAATGCATTTTGCTTTTCCTCTCACAGTACTGTCTGAGTCAAGATCCAAACAAGTCATGTTTGGTACTGAAGTATCGTGGGACAACATTGATGCTAGACTGTGGGCTGGACATCTGCACCATCCTGAATTATCTGCCCATTCCCTTAATTCCATCTTCCAGGCTTGCCTCTCTACCCACATGGAAGCCTAAAGATCAAGTGATTCCTCAGCTTGATGGAGTAAGACATGCTTCTGGCTGTGCTGCATCATATCTTGAACTTGTAGTTTGACTGCTAATTTCATGTCATTCACTTCCAGGTTGTCCGTGAATGCTGCAATCGCTTCTTTATTGATGGGGAACCCGAATTTGGCACACCTCAGGATGGGATCATTGATGTCTCTGATATTGATGCAGTCCTCATCTCAAATTACCTATCTATGCTTGCCCTCCCATTTGTCACAGAGAGCCCAGGATTCAGGGGTGCTGTGTATGCCACAGAACCTACTCTACAAATGGGAAGGTTTGTTTATTCTCCCATTTATAATCATGGCTTTTGTTTCTGTCTCTAGAGTCAAATACAGAACAATTTGCATCTGTTTTAGTGCTTTGTTAGTGTGTGACAAACATTCATTTGATGTTTTATTGATTAGCATGGATTTGGAATGCCTATATTTTACTAGTTTCAATCATTCTATAGATGTATTAAATCATATTATTTGGGAATCTATGGTAGAATCTGTAGTGATGAATTTATTTAATTACGTTTTTATTCTCAGATATCTATGTAGTCAGTATATCACAGAAGTTTGTCTCCTTGCTGAGATTCACTCATGTTTATTCTCACCATCTTGCTATATTCCCATGACCAGGTTATTCATGGAGGAGATCCAGGAGTATCTTGAAGGCAGCAGCAAGCACAATGACAAAGATGGATCATGGAAGGATTTTGTTCATCTCCTCCCACTTCCATTCAATCAGATGGGATTCCAGGTGCACTCCTGGAAAAAGCTATACTCCAGGGGTGTCTTGAATGCTTCACTGGCCAAAATCCAAATTGCTGGATTTAGTCAGTCTCTGGTGAGTCTCCAAAGGCTGAGCGATCACTGAATCTCTTATATTTGGTGGAATTAAGTTTTTTCCTTACCTGGATATATGTTTGGAGTGTTTTCATCTGTTTCAGGATGTGTTTGGAGCTTTGAAGGTGTCCCCAGTAAGTTCAGGGTTTTGCCTAGGTTCATGTAATTGGCTCATCACCTGCAGTCATGAGAAGGTAGTGTACGTTTCAGGGTCCTCGACCCTAACTACCCATCCAAGGTCCATCGATCAGGCATCCTTAAAAAATGCTGATGTCCTCATCCTCACTGGGCTCACCCAGACTCCAGCATCCAATCCGGATGCAATGCTAGGGGATTTCTGCATGACTGTTGGTAAGTCATGACAAATTTCAAGAAAGTGATTATGATGTCTCACTTACATTGGCATTTCAAATTGGTTTTCTCCATTTGGAAATTGGAATAATATGCTAAAGGATTCATGAGCTTACTAATAAAATTGATTGAATCTCTTTTAATTGAAATGTGATTGATGAGCAATGTTTCACATTGAAGTGTTTGCTGTTATGACATGGTATGAGACTCATATCTATTTCAGCGCTGACAGTCAAGAATGGGGGAAGTGTTCTTGTCCCATGCTATCCTTCTGGAGTAACTTATGATCTTTTTGAGTGCCTCTCATCTCATTTGGAGACATCCTCCCTCAGCCACATTCCCATGTACTTCATCTCTCCAGTTGCAGACAGTTCTCTTGCATACTCCAACATCTTTGCAGAATGGTACTAAGACTAACAGACTGTGTGTCAGTCATCCATTCCTTTCCTTGTTGAAATTGTTCCTGTTTCTCATTTGGAAGGTTGTCGCAGTCGAAACAGAGCCGAGTCTATCTCCCAGAAGAACCATTCCCCCATGCTCACTTGGTGAAGACAGGTCGTCTGAAACCCTTCAGGTGTTCATCCTTCAAAGAATATTGTAACACTATAACAATTGGATTAGCATGTACCTTTGTTGTTCAGTTGTGATTTGCTCTTTTCAGGTCAGTGGAAGATGAGACCCTGAATGCAGACTTCAGACAGCCCTGTATCATGTTTTGCGGTCACCCTAGCCTACGCTTTGGGGCAGCTGTCCACTTCACCATGCTCTGGGGGAGCAACCCAGCCAATACAATTGTTTTTACAGGTGAGAATCATCAGGATTTCAACTGGTTGGCAAGGGATGAAAGGAAATTTCAAATTCTCAGTGAAGCAGTTATATATATTGTCATCCTTCAGAATGTGATCTCACCATAACCTGATCCTGCTTCTTCCCATCTAGACTTCAATGAAAAAACCCTATAACTCCCTTAAGTTCACAATTATTGTTTTGGCAGCATAAGAGATGATGGAAGAAAAGAGTTAAGGATGGTGTTGAACAAGAAAAGTTTCAGGTAATAAGATGAATGGTAGCAAAATATTTTCCCACTGGTTACTTTCTCGAAATCTAACAGTTTTGCAATTTTACATTGTTCATTAATTTTCAGTTTTGCAATTTGAACCATCTTATACACAGGTAGGACCAAAATTTCTTGCTGATTTAATTTTGTGATTGAAGTCATAAAAATAAAATGAGTGGGAAACTTTTTCACTGCATTATATTCTGCTATGTTGACATTCACAATCAGGTTTCACATGAAAAGAAACATGTGATGGCAGAGTTATACCAATTAAAACTGACTTATTTCTTTTTACCTTAAGCTGGAAAATTATTATATGACCCATTCATGTCCTTGATCCTTGAGCATTTTATTTACTGATCCTTATAGAACCTGACTTCAATTATCTGGAAGCACTGGCACCCTTTCAACCGTTGGCATTGAAGTGTGTCCACTGTCCTATTGATACATGTCTGAGCTTCAGCCAGGCCAATAAGCTTGTGAGGGATCTACGCCCTGGCAACCTGATAGTTCCTGCTCAGTATCTTCAGCCACCTTTGTTGCATCCTCAGACAGATTTTGTCATCAATGCTGTGAGTTAGTCAAGATTATTGTAGGTGGTCATAATGCTTAATGCAATGTGAAATTCTTCAATGTGTTGCATACTGGATTCATGTCATACAACTGGGAGTTGCATTTGGATTGTTGCAAGAATCTTGCAAATTTAGTGTCAAGTGATGATTCATCCTTTGGAGTGATATGTTTGCAAGTGTTTTGTCACTGCCTATATGGAATAACATGCTTTTCCAAAAGGAGGATTTGTGTTAGTGTTTATATAAATATGGGGACCATAATAATTTATATTAACTGTGATTTAAATTCCATTATAGTCCTATTTTCTACTGAAGTAAATCACAAAATGTTTTTATTTTTCCTGTTCAGCCAAGTAGTGGGAGTGTGGTGGGTTTTAGACCATTGGAGGTGGTGAAGGTGCAGGTTGGGAAAGGGAAGGATGGTTGGGAAGCCGGGGAATTGGATCCTCGGCTGGCGAAAGACCTCAAGATGTGTCAGGTGAAACCTGGCGTTCAAGTTGCCACCATAACAGCACTCCTTGATGTAAAGGACAACCGATATTCTATTCGGGTGAGTTTTTGGCCCTTCAAAGTCCCAACCTAAGGGAGTGTGGACATTGCACTCTCCCACTTTCACCTGAGGTCATTCAAGGTCTTTCAGAGATTAGTGGTATTCTACCAATGGCTTGTATAGACTTTTTTTTATTGTCAATTTTTTGAAGAATTTGAACATTATATCTGCAGCTTTCCCCTTGTGAAGTACTAGCCAGTCTTTACTTCTACTGGGAGTGGAATGAAACATGACTTCTCATTTTTGTCAACTTTTTGTGACTATATGGAATCTTTTCTATCATATTTCTATCCAAGCATCACTCTCAGAACTCATTTCCCATGTGATTATCATCAATTCACTAGATTAATGAATCAGTATTGCCATACCTTTCCAATTATAAGTTATTGAAATAATTTTAAATTTATTATTTAGACCTGTATTTTCTTTTTTGTGTTGTTTTCTTTGCACAGAAACTCAGGAATATAAATTATTCAGTAATTGAAGGAAATGAAAATGAGAAGGTATAAAAAAAAGTGTAGGGATTTCATTCTGGGTTTTGGGGGAAATATCTTTTTTTATAATGCAAGAAGTCAATCTAGACCAGGGGTGTCAAACTCAAATCGGTCGGCGGGCCACATTCCTTACCCTGCAGATGCCTGCGGGCCACACCCATAATTTTTTGCCGAAATTTGTACTAACTGTCAATGCAAGCGGAAATTTCAAGAACAGATGGCGGGCCGGATCCGGCCCGCGGGCCGTATGCTTGACACCCTTGATCTAGACCATGTAAAAAATCATCTTCTGGCTATTTTTGTTAGAAATGTGCAATTTCTAGCAAAAATGGCCACTGGCTATGTTAGAAACAGTTGATTTTTCCAGCTTGTTTCTATGTCACTGTGACATATGATACTATAGCAGTAGGGTATAATATGCCTTTTTAAATTACCAACTTGAAAGGTTAAGCATTTGCCTTCTCTCTTAGTGAACCTTCTTTCAGAAAGGCATTCTACAAGGTGTTTTGTATTACAATATGTATCTGCACTTCTTTGTCAGTAGGGCAAAATCATTCATGAACAAGTGTAAAAATATTCCTATTCAATCTTTAAATTTTTTCCACAGCACAACTGTGAGAAACTAACACAGATTTTGTTTTTTGAACACTTTATCTGATTATTATAGTGGCTTAAATTAATTTGAAATTTGTGAATTACCCTGAAGATACACTGGATGAACATCCTCCCTTCCTGTTCATACAACTACCACACACCATATCATGCACTTTCCTCACTTTACTCTCTATGTCCCCCATTATTGGAAGTGGCATCAGTGTAGAGAGACCAATAAGTGGTTTAAATTTCTGATACAGTTGGTTCAAAAAATGAGAAACCAATCATTAATATGTTCAGTTTGGAAAAGGAATGTTTGAGAACAACTCTTTTCACTGGATTGGGACCCTCTCCCAAATGGTAACAATCAGCCATGTGATATGTTGCCACACCTCAGGAAAGATAAAAAAACAGTCTATGCTATCAAGCCCACAGCTTACTCTTTTAGTCTCACAGGGTAGATTCATTATTTTGCTACTTAAAAAAAAAAACATGGTATTTTTTGTAAGTGTAACATATTTCTCTGCTGATTCAGTGACACTCCCATGCCAGTTTATCAATAATGTCTTACATTCCATTTCCTACCCTTCAACCATTACATTGTGGATTTGATTTTGGTTTCCACCAGGCTCTACCACAGAAGCTGGGTGAGGATCAGACGAGTTCCTTGGAGGCCGGGATGAACAATAAGCCGAAGTTCTATCCATGGGGTCCCTTGGACATCACATCCCTTGTTCAGAAGCTCACACAGGAAGGCATTGTGAATGCCAAAGTCGAAGAGACTGCTTCTGGCTATATAGTCCTCCTGGTCAGTCTCTCCAAATTCTTAAATTTCAAGTTCTCTCTAAATCCTTTGCAGTATTTCTCAAAGAACACCAATGAATTGGTGTTCTTTGAGATTGGGCCATGAAAGAAAAATTTTAAGTCAACTCCGCAAGTGATAGGAGATAATGGGATGCTGTGGGAAACCGAATTTTTTGTTGCCTTATGGATGAAACTCCATGTAAGTTGTCTGACCAAGCCATATCACCCTTGACCTCTGCAGGAGGTTTGGTTACAGTGTTGCTACCTAGGTAGAAACAGTCAGTTTTATTCAAATTTTCTGAACTTCTACTATTATTATGCTTGCTTGTTAGGATAATTGACCCAGACTGGACATGAATTACATGCGTCTCATAATTTCGTTCAAGAACAGTGCTTTGATCAAAGTAATTGAGTGCATCAATTGAAAATTACATCGCAGCACTCCTGTTGGAATTGGCACAGCATGCAATAGATGACTTCCCAAAATGCTGTAAATTGCTGCATTACTGCAGATTGATGACAGTTTGAATGCTTACGTAATCCTTTTGCATGTGTGTGTGGTATGCATATACCTCACATTCTGCATCGGCTACATGATGACTATAGTGAATGTTACCTGGCACTTTCAATTATTACTCTATTCCTGTCCAGAGGGACAGCAGACTGATGCGAATATTAAAAATCCTATCCCTAATCTTGAGCTTTTTAAAGTTGAGGTGTTCCATAATGGAGGTGGCTGGTGAACTAAGGTGGAAGAACGTCAGCATTTAAAATTCAGATTCCTAAGTTGTAAGAACTAAACCCTAATTTTTTTTAAACGCCGGTTTATGTACCATTTTTCCCAACGGAAAAAGAAAAAAATTCACTCAGTAGAACTCCGATGTGTGAAATTACCGTTCGTTATGTACAATATTGCTGACCAATTATTTATTGAAACTTTGCGTCTCAGTTACCTTCTCTCTGATTGAGAACGTCGCAACTACTGTAATTTTCTGTTTCATTCCATGAACTCAATTTAAGAACTCCATCCCCAATTGGTTCATAAAATTGGGGTTCTACTTCAGTTTGTATAGATTTTTGCGCTTAATCGCTTTATTCCCTCGCATGGGAAGCCGGAGAACGCAATAGAGCTTCATTTATCGTGACGTTATATTTTCATTTCGCTGCATCAACGTGATCGCATCGAGAATTCTTATCGGGGGCTTCCTTCCTTTCTCAGCAAAACGAGGATACTGTGATCCAGATCGAGGAGAAGCGGACGCACATCTTCTGCGAGGACGACGCTCGGTCCGACCTCCGAGCGAAGTTAAATCGGATCATCATGAGCTCGCTCAACAAATTCTGATCTCTTGTAGCTCTCGCGGACAAAAGAAAATCGCATATATTTCTCAAACACAGAAAATCGTGTTTCATTCACTGGACTGCGTGCTCGCTTGCACGGGAAGCCCACCTGAAGGTTGACGTGCTAGCCGTTGCTTAGCGGTCCAAAAAATACGAACTTAAAAAGCTTAAGCTACGAAATGGCAGACGACTTTGGTGCACCGGGTTTATAAGTTGGGGCGCGAAGAAAATTATGGCATTAGGTTGGTTTCAAAGTAAGGCCAGCCTGACGCAATCGATCTAAGACAATTTGCAATCTATCGTGTTCTGAAAACGTACGGCTGGGAACAATCACGTCCGAGATAAATGAGACAGATTTCCACAGATAATCAAGGAGTAGTCTTCCATGGCACGTTGAAATGTCGCCGGTCCATTTTCCAACACAAACGGCATTACTTGTTATTCATACAGGCCAAAGTGAGTGCTGAATGCAGTTTTCTTCTGATCTGCCTCGGCCACTGGCATTTGCCAGTAGTCACTAGCAAGGTCACAGGCTGAAAAGTATGCTGCGCTTGATAACGAATCAAACGAATCGTCAATTCTCCGCAACGCGCAACCATATTTCACTCTGGTATCGTTCAATTCACTTGACTCAAACAACTCAAAATGCCCACGTCCCGTCTTTTTTCCGCACTAGGATCACAGATGAGCTCTACGGGCTCATTGACGGTCTAATAATGTCCTGCTCTAGCATTTCCTTCACCTGTTGCTTTATGATATTTTTCTGATCGTTGGATACTCGACGAGGAGCTTATCGAAAGGGCGGAGCTGCATCCGTAATAATGACGTTCGATGCCTTTGAGATCGGCCGATGCGTGCTCCTTCGAATGCGAACGAATTCCTGCGAAGAAAGTCACTCATTTCGATGCACTGGGCGTCTGTTGGTCCGACTGTCTGAAATTTGGAGTCGAGAGCAAGTTGAGTCTCTGTTCTTCACTCCATTGGTCTAAGTCATATACGCCGGTAAGAAATTGTCCAAAATCTTCGTCCATTTTGTAGATTGGGGGGCGCAAAGTAAGAGGAGCGATATTCACCAGTGAGAGTTTCAATTCTCGCTATCTTGGTGATGCATTTCAGGAAGTATTGGCACGGATAATAATAATAATAAAAAAACACCAAATCAGAACACTTTCCAATAACTAAATGATTCTATGATCACTGGTATAATTACTCCGTCTGTGAGAAGTGAGCTTTCAAGTGACTAAAAAACAAACGAGGGAGCGGGATTGGATTATATTTCATCATTATATCGGGGGGCGATTTTCGGTGAAGATCTAAGTAGTATGCTATCGAACATCGATATCGCTTTTCGTACACAGAATCACGGGGAGGCCTTACAGGACTGCATGTGGACGGGACACCCAAGTACGGTGGAGGCAGCCTGATGTATTCGGGCTGCATGGCGGCCAAGGGAGTCGAATATGGCTGTCGAAGAGTAGGTGGAATGGATGCCAAGCTGTATACAAGCATCCTCCACGACGACTTGCTCCCAACAATTTAGTATTAACAACTCGATGTGGAAAAAGGTAGCGTTTCGGCAGGACAATGATCCGAAACACACCTCGCGGCTGGACCGCCAATCGTTCCAGGACTACGAAATAGAGGTCCTAGAATGGTCAGAACGTTCGCCAGACCTCAACCCGAGAGAAAACCTGTGACAACACAAGAAGTGGAGGCTGGCAGCGTACGAAAAAGAGTCAGCCTGCGTTTATGAGTTGCGTGAGCGGGTTAAGACAAAGTGGGACGCCATTTCAGTTCAAACATGCTTGGACACGATCGAGAGCATGCCCAGAAGGTCCAAGCGGGGTTCAAGATTAAAGGAAAAGAAACTAAGAATAAATAAATCCGATTTATGCATGCCTGAGTGTGAGGAACAAAACTATCAATGATCTAGTTCGATTTGAACAGCTGTAGCTCAGCTAATAAGAGGACAGTTCACAACCAACCGGCACCAATCGAAAGCCAGGAATTAGTAGTGATATTGGTTGAAATTTGAATTGAATTATGTCATCCTCGAGTTATGAGTCTTTAAGTGGAACTGTACCAAACATTGACATAGTTATGTCCCTCAATGTATTTTATTGCTCAATGCAAGCATATTATAGAAATAGTGATGAGTCAAACGTGAGATATGCACAGGTCTGGTTGTTTAACCAAGATCCCCATCGCTGTAATTTCAGTCATATCTTTCGTTTGGGAATTTGCGGAATTCAAAAGTTCAACAAAATGCACAGACATGAAAAGTAAAAGTAACAACACGATTAATGCATCAATGGAAAGCGCTTGGAGAGAGCTTTCATTTGACACTAGCTACAAGTTTATATCTTGCTTAAAACAGGAGGTGCGAACCGCCAAATTTGGTGAAAATAGGCAATTTTGGACTTTTCAAGTTGAATTTTAAATTTGTTTTAAAAAAGTAGGAAGTTGAAATTTAGTTCTTGAATTGCCACTGTCTTAGTCTACAATGTCGCGAAAGCACATTGTATTACCTTATATCCTAGTGCTAAAAATTTGAGTGCAAAAATCGGGAATATTTACAATTTTGAAATTGCGTAACTCAATTTGTAATAAACGTAGTAGAAAATGGATTTAATGATGCGATCCTACATTGCCTTAGCTTTACTTAGAGTCCAAAAATGCGTTTCTAGCTCGACTAGGACCAAAGATAGCTCTTCAACCCAAAAGGCCACCTTTCCTCTTGGAGCGAAGTTTGGGGCTGCATATCTCGAGATCCGTTAGAACCGGAGAGCAAAAAAATTTTTATCCATTAGTCTTAATTGCCAACATGCAATAATTTTCTCAAGCAAATCGGAGACTGAAGCCCAACCACCCCTTGATCACTCGAGCCAGAATGCCTCTGCTTCTAGAGTGAAAAAAAAAAAACTTGCACACCCGAGGACCGGCACGAAACACCTGCGTATCCAAGCAGAGCTCGACCGTGAAAGTGGATGGTCGGCAACCAGCCAGACGAGGGACACAGAAGCCAGACATGCGACTTTGGACTTTCCAATGGAGTACTTTCAAGCAAGAACAAGTCTATACCCGCACTCTTCAACCTCGGGCTACGTTCACACTCCCTTTACTTGTTAGTGAGCGGTGTTCTATTATACGGCCTTAATTAATACTGATCCGTTCCATATTTTGTTGATATAAGTGTCTTACACGAGGGAGGGAGAGGTGGATAACCAAAAAGGACATCGTTTACACAGCTCGAGGCAGGCAGCCGAGTTTTTCGATATCCAGTTCGGTAACCTCCGTCCAGGACTTGGGTATCGAAATAAAACCCGCTTGTCAGCCGATCAGTGTGTACCAGTATGTGAGGCCCGTTTTGGTTATGTGACTCTCCCCTCATGTAACTTACTTCTCCAATTAAATGAATCGCTTGGCACCGAGAAAACAAGGGCAAGTGGAACCCTCACGCTCGCAATAAGAAATGCGAGTCTCTTGCATGCACTCCACTCTAAACCCCCCCCTCCGAAGTGCGTGAAGGTCATATTTCACTTCTGAAAGTAACATTACGAAATGCCGTGCTTCTGCCTGGTCTACTCTTTCAGCTCTCGTTGGGGTTCGGATTGGAGTTCTTACTGCCTCTAATCCTAGCTCCATATCTGACAGGCATGGAGTCTATACCAGATGGCCCAAAAAATGTTGCGAAATGTGTACGATTCCAGACGGGACACCATGCAAAGTATCGTCGTGAAGTTTCAGTGTGTCATGCCCAATAGACTTCCTTGCCAAGTGGAACCACTCTCTCTCCATGCAATGTGCAAGAATTGCCAGGAGCCTTCTTGAGCTACGTCTCTCGACGAATGAACTAATTGGAATGACTTCCTTCGGCTTGTACATAGGAAATTATCGAGTAGAGAATGAGCGCTTTCGCAGAACAATTCATTAGCATGAGCAAACCATATCTTCCCTTCGGCGGTAAAGTTATAATTTTGGCTGGCGACTTTAGGCAAATGCCACCAGTTATTAAGTACGGGTCAAGAAACGACCTAATTGATGCGTCAATAAAGTCATCCCCGCTCTGGACAAAGGTGCTGTCGTTCCTTTTAACCAAGCCCCAAAGATCAAAGGGTGATCCTGATTTTTCTGACTTCGCTTCGGCTGCTGGGGAGGATCGTATTGGGAAGGTTAAAGTTGCCGAAGTCGTCGAGGAAATACACCTGATACCGTTCGTTCGCATAAATGGGGTCGATACATCAAACGCGCTAATTGATTTCGTATGTCAATATCTGTCATAAACAATCCTTATGCATGCAGTGCAAGGTCCATTTTATTGGGAACAAATAATAACAGATGAAATCAACCATTTAGTGCTCAATAGACTGGATAGGGAGTCTGTCAACTTCCGGAGTGCTGATAAGCTGGTTTGTGATGAAGGAAATCCTGGTGCTATACATTTTAATGCTGATCTGCACTCACTCACTGAGCCCAGTGTTTCCGACTTTGAAAGAACACTGTATTGTTATAAGAAACCTCTCTTTTCAAGATCAAATAGTAAATGGCGCGAAATTATTTATCAAGATCTCAAGGCTACTAATTGAAGGATAGAATCTTGCCGAAAAGAGCGGCGATCACGAGCACAGAATAATACTAATTCCTAGAATCCCATTCGAATTCCAAGCTGGTCGGTCTAGTTTAGAAATAATGAGAAGAAAATTTCCGTTGGAGTTGGCGTAAGCTCTCGCACAAATCACAGGGGCAAACATCGGAGACCGTTGGGCTGGATTTACGCCGTTTAACCTGTAATGCGAGCCGTTGGAGCCCCTAAAACCGGTTTCTGCACAGATCTGACAAGGGACACTACCCAAGTGATAATTTCAGTTTTTCACCAGACTTTGGTCATTGAAAGGACTCACAAAACGAAGTCAAACGGCACCAAAACTTGCTACTGAAACTGGAGAAAATTGAGATGTGACCAATGGCTCGGTTGGAACTTGACATTTTTCGGATGCTTCCAGACGTCGAGCACGGGAAAGTGCACCGTTTTTCTCCTATAACCGATTCTCGCATCTCCGCGCTGACAAAGGCACGCCAACGAGTCTGAGTTAGACGCCTGCCCTATTGCAGCACGATTGAGCAACCTTAGGAATTTCTCATTTTCCCCGACGGTTTCACCTTCGCGCATCACACGCGTTTCGTACTGTACTCATTTTAGTCGCGGTTTGTGGGCAGTCACCATGCGTTTTAGCTCCTCGATGAGCCGAGAAAAAATCTCCCCTGGGTCTGCCATGAGGCAAAAGACTGGTGAACTGACCCATTCGAAAAACTAAGAATGAGTAAGTTCTTTCCTCGGAACAGAGAAACTCAACTCACTCCAGCTCAAGAACGGCCGATGATTTACATTTATTACTATCCGACCCAAGAAGCAATAAAAAGAAAGACATACGCCAGAGACAGTGCAATGAATGCAGTTTGCATTTTCCCCCAAAATTAATCTTTTTCTTTCTTCTTATTTTTCTTGTTAAATTGATCGGCAGGCAAGGCGTCCAACGGGTCGTAATATTGCTTTTGTCCAGGCTTATTGAGCCCGTCGTAATTGTGATCTGGAGTATAATCAGCAAGAAGGAACTTGTTGCCAGCCTTTTGATCGGCGATGAGTCTACGAGGACCGCGATTATTGTTTTCGTCAGGCACGTCCATCGCGATTTGCCCAGTGCGTTCACCACGTAGGAAATGCAAATTCTTCTCTCCGATATTGTCTGGTCTGGCAGCGCTGGCTTGCTGTTGCAATGTTTCCAATTTCTGGTTTGTACTTTTAATTTCTTCCCTGACCTCGTTCTTGACTCTTGCCATCTCTTTCATCTCCAACTTTATTTTATCTGGAATCTCGTTGTGGTTGCTCATATCTCCTTTCAACTTGTTCATCTCCGTCTTCACTTTATCTAATTTTTGTTCTAGGTTGTTCTTGGTTCCTTTCAATTCTGTTATGTCCGACTGCATTTTATTGTACCCTTGCACCTTCTTTCCTTGTTCGTTGATGGTTTCATGTTCAAGCCTGTTGGCTTCATGCATAGCTTCATATAATTCTTTTTTCAAATTATCTTGGTCAGGACCGGCAGCAGTCTTCTTACACACTTCCTTGGCAAGTTTTTTGTTCATATTATCTGCATATATATTTAATTTTATGATTCCATTTCTAGCACATTCGGCAGTTGTAGCAACAGTAGCTTGACTTGTTGCAGTAAGAAGGAGTCGCTTCGGATCAAATTTTGTCACGTCTCCTCCCGTCTCGCAAAGCTGAATTCCAGCATCCGTGGCAGCGGCCGTGCTCGTTTGAACTACAACTCTTGTGGTCGCTTTTGCTACACCATTAGAGAAACCCTTCGAAGCATTACTAGCTAAGTGGCTGGAAGAACCTCCAACACCACCGCAGACGATGCCTACCCCTACTGACTTGGCGAACGACCCAAGGGTGACTTTTTCTCCGTTCATGGCCCGGGCCGTTTCGGAGACAGCGCCACCCACCGCTCCCGAAGCAGCGCCAGCACCTACTCGAATTACGAACTTGGTCACACCCGAAGCTCCTTTGGATAGGACGGATCCACCCGCGCCGATACCTCCTGATAGGGCTCCGACTACACTGCCGACAGCTACGTCATTCAGCAGATCTCCACCTGTCATACGTTCTCCTGTAATTTGTTTCTCAATAGGATTGGTCATCAAAGAGGAGCCTGCGCCAATGAATGCTCCCCCTATCGGAGCCAAAGTTCCGATCGAGACGACATCGATGGCGACCCCAGCTGCAAAAAAGTGAAGTGTAAAGGAGATGTATCTATATACTGTATACGGGGTGTCTCAGAAACCCGCCCCAAGTTTGTGCTTTATTACGTTTTATTACTATTTTCTGATGGAATTGAGTTTTGTATCATTCGAAAGCCTAGAACTTTCTTGAGAGAATGTGTATGCTACAAAATCCCTAACATCCCTAACCTCATCAGCGCCATTCGCATACGCTTAGTCTCCGTCCAAACTGGGGATGGGGTTTCTGGGATGCAGGGATTAAAAGTAAGAATTCAATATTTTTTCCCATTGAAATTGGTTTCCATTCTGATCATGATACATACGGCATCGCCGGTGAAATTAATCCACTGCTTTGTGGTACATGTCCAAGCTTATGGCAGTCAGTTTGGTGGAAATGGCGCTGATGGGGTCAGGGATGTTAGGGATTTCGCAGCATACACCTTCTCTTTCAAAAAATCCCACAACCAGTGATCACAAACCGTCAGGTTTAACAGCAGTTGTTAAGAAAGTTCTAGGCTTTCAAATGACATAAAACTCATTTCCATCAGACAAAAAATAAAGACAGTAATGTACAAAACTTGGGGGGAGGGGGGGTTTTCTGGGACACCCTGTATATATAGGCGATCGTGACTGAGTCACTTGAGTGACTGACGCTAATTCTAACCATGTTGTAAAGAAGTTAGAAATCTGAAATTTGGTACACAAGTGGTTATTGAAGCATGGAGTACTGAAAAAACCAGACATTGCAGGCATATGCCATCGGGACATCGGTATTTATTCAGGGGGACGTTATGAAAGAATTTATTTTACCTCAGCCAAACGGAAAAACGTCTTTTTTTTCAGTCAAAGGGAGAGACATGGTAAGCTGAAAGTGAATACGAACTAGGCTAATGATATGCTGATTTAAAGAAAAATCATTCTTTTAAAGACTTATTTTCTGGGAGCAAAATTTTTGCATGGGACGTTTTCAAATGAGTAATTTTGGCTTCAGCCAAATGGACTATTATAAAGTGCTGGGATGAATGAATTCAAGGAAATGCTTCATTTTCTCGTATACGCCCCCAAGGCATATATTTCGGACAAAAAAAGCCCTCTGAATTTTTCCCACCATCATAGAGGCCATTTTTTAAAGGGGGGGGGGGAGGAGGAAGGATGAATAAACTTGCACAATTCCGCTCACAGAAAGCTGATTCTTACATTCTTGCTATGAAAGGCTCTGTATTGAGGATGAACTCTAAGATCTAGATTCTGGGGAAATGAAGAATCTGTCCCTTATTGATGTTCCTAACATCAGGTTGGAAATCACTTCGCACAAGCAGGAGTAGCTTAAACCAAAAAATCTTTTTAAGGAGCGCACAGAGCCGAATGCGAGTTCATGGCGAGTTTGTTTGCCCGAAGGGTAAACAAATTCGCTATTATAACGCAAAGTGAAATACTACATACTGCTACTTTTCATTGTTCGTCATTGTGAGCTGAATGAAATTGCAAGCCAGACAATTTTAGCTTAAGTTTTAGATTTAGCTTGAAATCGGATAATTGTAAACTTGGAATAGATATAAGCTTACCAGCAACGCAGGCAGTCCCACCAGCGATTGAGAGAAACCCTTTAACAAATGTATCCGCCTTAGATTCTTGACAAGTGCAAGTGCATCCATTTCCTTCACATGTGGATCTGTTTTCGTACTTCCCTTGGCATTTGTTTTCCTGGCAGGCTCCACATTTCCCCATGTTGTCTCTCAATTTTTTTTTTCCCAAGTACCTAAATAATTGGGGTATTCAGTTTGGGCTACTTGTCTGTTTATCTTAATTACTATAAATTGATACGCTATAAAGAGAAAAGGAAAACGTGGCACGATAGAGAGGGGAGTTATAGAATTTGGGAAAAAGAATTAATGCAGCAAGCCTGAAGAAATTATTAACATGAGTTAAAGTGTGTGAAATAACCATACAGTCGAACGAAGTATAACGAAGTATATTCAAGGTGAAACGGACGAAATTGACGACGTTGATGTCCCTAATCCGACATTCTTAACAGGAATTTCGATAATCGGAAAAATTAGCGTTGGCGAGCCATAGCTTTATCTTTCCTGGAGTCGGCGTTCCTTGAGAGTCATGTTGGTGAGGGAGGGATAATCCACAGTAACTAAAAAGATCATCTCATTTTCAGTTGCCATTCGCATTTCACGTTGACAACATGGCGAGTGGAAAGCAAAAGAGGCAAGTCTTCAAGAGGAATATCCAGTGCCAAAGGGACGAATGCTCTCTCTATAGAACGAAAGAGGTCTTAAAGCCCTGACACACTTGCTTAGTACCCACTCGCGAGTACTCGCCAGAATGAGCGAGTGAGGTGTTACATTAACCGAGTTCTCGCAAGAGAGAGGATTTCCTTTACTCTCCTGAAACTTGCAGTCAAGCAGTCGACTCACATTCAAATAATTAGAAGTCGGCGTACCACAAGCATCTACGCGCAAGTGCGGAATGTGAGTTGAGACGTGATGTACCACCTCCGAGGAGCTCGTGAATAGGATATGGGACTCCACAACCTTGAAGCCAAGGGGGACTTCTCAGTCCCTGTGACCTCTTTTGGAATGTGTATGTTATTGGTCGATGACATTTCCTTGCGGACGGTTGAGGAAGAAAATGTGTCATTATGTCATTTATATTTAATTGTCGAGACTGAAAGGGCTGAGCGAGCCAAGCAAAGCTAGCAAGCTTTGTAATTTTCCCCTTACCTCTTCTCCTTCCAATCGATCATGTTGAAGCGATATAAACGGAAAAAAAACCCACAAAACTCTTTTCTTCCTCACGACCAGGATCCGCATGGATACAGTGAATGAATGAAAGTAAAGAGACGGAAGCACAGGGACACTCACAACCGATCAGTATATTAAAAAAGAAGTAAATCCAAAGTTTCGGAGGCGTAACGCCTCCTTCTTCAGGGAGTGAAGAATCTAACCGAAAAAGCAAAATAAAAAATGCTCAGAATACAGGGGAAATAAAGTGAGAGAACAATTAGGATGAAAGTGTGGCGAGGATGAAGGGCAAAAAGAGACGATATCGATCCATGGCGATGGCATCCCATGTACATCCATAGGACGACCGCCTCTGGACTAACACCCATCTCTGGACAACTGGACTGTCCATGGACGAGTTTTGGATCACCCATGGCTACTAGGGTAGATAATTTCATGGATCAAGCAACTTGAACTCTACCTCCCATGACTTGCAGAACTGAAACGAAAAAAACTTAACCACTAGCAATTGACCATCTCCAAACATGATGAGATCTACCACATGCCGACCATATGCAATAACTTCACTGAAAGAAGTAGCTTTCATATCACATTCAGAGTGATACCAATAATGCGAACCTAATTTACCGAAATCCCAACTCAGGAATAAACTTACTCTACACAAAAGGACCGACACGAAACACACGCTTATCCAAGCACAGTTCAACTGTGAAAGCGCAAGGTCGGTAACCAGCTAGACGAGGGGCAGAGAAGGGAGACATGGGCGTGTCCATAGTGTCAGATGCGACGTTCGGAGCATTATCTGTTACATTAGGTATGTCTCTTGTGCCCTCATGTAACTCTCATTTTTATCTTTCTTATGGTTGGTCTCTTTCCTCAGAAAAGCCCCTAGGAGTGGCTACACAGGGGAGGGGGAGGGGGAGGGAGGTGTTGGTGAGAAAAAATAATGCAATTCACATCTTGCAAAAGCGAGTATTCTACACAACCTGGAGAGACAGAGCTTTAAATTTGCTGGCACTATTCTGTGTTGAGGGAGGAAGAACCATGGTAAATTTTCTTCTTGTTCATGCTCGCAGAGAGGAATATGAGGAAGTTGAATTTTGTTCCAAGATGGGTTTGAAGAAAGGTAGCAGGCGTTACTAAAGCCTACTGATACAGTATATCAGTCACTGTCATACAGGCACTCATCCATGAATACAGGGTGGCGTAAAAAAAGAAGCTCGACCCTTTAGGGCTTTATAAGACCTACTTGTAGAAATCCCAGATTTGTGAATCTTTCGTGTGGTACAGAAAAATAAAAACAATTGTAATCATGAATAGCCAAAAAAATAGATAGCTTAAGTGCATTGTTCAAATGTCTGCCTTTTGTAGGCAACATTGTTTTAAGATGATGCAGGAGTCTAAAGATCTTTGATTCAGGGAGAAAAGCATCTGACTTGACTATCAGTTCAATTTCTCTCTCTGAAAAAGTACAACGTAGGAAGTTTGTCTGACAGACTTGAAGCATTTCCATTTTGTTTATATGGAAACAATTCACTTATTGAGACTGAGTGCATGTGAAGATGTCTAGCTTGGGCTCCATTGTAGTTCAAAGTGTCCACCTACTTGTGAAGTTTTGAAGAAACAGTGACTTTCATGGAGGGTGCAGTGAGATGGAGCAGCTCTTTGCAGCAGATTCTTGGAAACATTAAGAAGGGATGTGGAAAAGTTTTTGATAGACCTCGTGGATCTTGAAACGTCTACAAGCATGAGCTGCTATGGAAGCTGTAGGGACAATTGGATTAATAGTGAGGTACTATGGACCATTCAGTCCTGATGCAGTGATTGTAGGAGTTCTGTTCTAGTAGGGGTCTAGTAGAGGGATGAGTATAGGTTTTGTCAGTATGTGCTGGGCTATACTAAGGTTCCATTGTCTCTCCTTTCCTATTCCTTGCATACATGGGCAAGATTTGTATGTATATGGGCCCCTTGAAACAGTCGGAGTGGAGTATCTGGATCTCTGCTTCTCAAGCAATGGGTGATATGCAAAAATATATAAACAATCGCATCTCCAGGACTTCCACAGTTTTGCAGAAACTCTGGTGGACATTGATTCTCAAATGGGATATCTCTAAAAAGGCACAAGTCTCTTTTTTTTTTTTTTTT
>CAJPEV010001552.1:43056-63298 GCA_905338385.1 Darwinula stevensoni
CGGATCTTATTCAGTGTAGCAGTAGAGATGGAGTAAGGACGTCCAAGGCGACGAGCGACCTTGGGGACGGCGAGGTCTTGTGCGATAAAAATCGCTTCTGCTACGATGGTTGCAGAGTCGTCTAGGAGTGAGGGAGTTCCTAGGGCCAGCGTGTCTGGGAGGAGCGAATCTTGGATTTCGTGAAATTCCCCCCAGTCCGCATTTTTAAAGTCGTATACCTCCCCCACAAAGTTGGAGCGAGATGGGGCGCGAATGTCGAGCGTGACATGAATTGGGAGGTGATCGCTGCCGAGATCTGCCCCCCAGACTAAAAGAGGGGGACAGGTCGAGCAAATCGAGGTTTCCAATTGCAAGATCCAGTCTGTATGAAGCTCCCGTACGAATATTGTGATAGGTATGGGAGTCGTCATTCAGAATCTGGAAGTCTGAATTGAGGAGGAAGTCAATAATTGCTTCTCCTCTTTGGTTTGTGTAATTAGGCGAATCTACGAGATCTGGATGGTGGGCGTTTAGATCTCCAACGAGCAGGGTGGGACCATGGAGATTATTGATAAAATCCAGGTCTTCTAAAGAGGGAGTTGAGTCATGGTGGTAGAAAGGTGGAAAGTAAGCATGCACGATGTTAATGTGCTTCTGTGGAAATCATGACAGTAGTTCTGGGCTATGCCAATCAATACCAATGCCAATATATACCGGATTCCATGGTGACTTCAAGAAGCTAATCGTATTCCGATACGACTAAAGCGAGCTATACCATATCTATGGTGAACTATATCACAATGGGGCATCCCTGTTTTCATGCGAAGTCCTCGTCTCCTCGTATCAAGTTGTGTTACGTTATGTTCTAGATGTCTCGTAGGTTCGGTTTTGTATGATGTTTCCGTCTCGTCTGGTGTCACACTGTCTCGAGAAAGGCAGCTACTTTTTTGGACGTCGTTTTTGTGAAGAGATGAGTTAAAGTAAAACGTATCAGCATATTCCTCTTCAGATTTTATTGTCCCCTTCACTTTCTCCCTACACTTTCCACATTCTGCATTCGATCGCCTAGAGGCATCGGTGCGGTCATTACATTTCAAAGCGTTATGTCGACTTCTGGATTCTTTTTTATATTCAGCTGCTTTGGAACGTATCATTTCGATTCTCTTGCATCGTTCTCCTACTTGACATGTGCTTTTTCGATGCGCTCAAATGAGACTTGGAAGAAGACATAATATTTTGACAGAGAAAAGCCGCCTTTCAGTGCAGATACTTTATTCTGAGGACGTAGTAGGCTGTTCTCAGTGCCGGCATGGCTACCACGTGGTTTTACAGGCTCGTTTGACCCCAAAAAGATGGCTTCAAAAGGTGCCGCGACAGCAGCGCCAGTTTCCGCCCCTTGGTTGGGATGGATCCAAGGTTGGGACACAGTCAAGGATTCCAGAGTCTCCTCTGTCAGTCTTATCTCCCCCGCTTTTTCCCGTCTCTGATGCTGTTAAGTGGACACGTGGCTCACACCTGAGTATTTTTCTTTTTGATTCTCCAATCTTCCCTTCCCCTTAGCATGCGTTGTAAGTCAAACCATCTATGATACATTCAATGCATTCAAGTTCGACCAACCCCCGATCGCACACGGCAACTGAGCTTGCAACACTCCACCTATCTCCCTCGTTCAGTCTCGAGCTGTGGCCACCGTCTTTAAAAGGGTAGGAGAAGCTGTGAATTCCCAAGATAGTTTAACAGAACAAGTAACTTGAACTCTATCTCCCATGACTTATAGAACTGAAACGAAAAAAAGTAACTACCAACAATTTACCATCTTCGAACATGAGATCTACCATATGCCGACCATTTACAATACTTTCACCGAAAGGAGTAGCTTTCATATCACATTCAGAATGATACCAATAATGCAAACCTAATTTTCCGAAATCCCAACTCAGGAATAAACTTACTCTACACAAAAGGACAACACACACGCTTACCTAAGCAGAGCTCAATGGTGGAAGTGCAAGGTCGGAAACCAGCTAGACAAGGGGCAGAGAAGCCTGATATGCGACCTTGAGCTTTTCTACGCAGTTCATTCAATCAGGAACAAGTCTCCACTGGCACTTTTCAGCCTGAGGGTATGCACACCTTCCCTGCCCTTGTTAATGAATGGTGTTCTGTTATATTGCCTAAATAACTCATATTCACCGGTTTAATATTTTGGTGACCTCGGTATCAATGCCTTACACGGGGGAGGGAGAGGTGGATAACCAAAATGGACATCGTTTACACAGCTCTGGTCAGGCGGTCACGTTTTATATCTAGTTCTGGAACTTTGGCTTCGTCTTGGTCCCAGAACCTGAATCTAATATACAGAGTGGCCTAAAAAGTAAAGTTACATTTAAGAACAAATTACATTATTTAAAACAAAATTATCTACGTGGGCTTACATGTGGAATGTGATGGCAACATATTTGAAAATTTACTTTGAATTTTGTTCTTTCAATATACTGTAACTTAAATAAATTGTTTCTTCGATATACAGTGAGGGACAAAACTGTGTCAATGTTTAACACAGTTCCAGTTGATGACTCATTACTCGCGTATGACGTGTTCAATTTAACTTAAATTGCAGTCAATCATACTCCTACTTCCTGGTTTTCGATTGGTGCTAGTCGCGTGTCAACTGGCTTCCTATTGGCTGAGCTGCAGCTGTTCAAAGTCGACCGTGTCATTGACGCAGTTTTGTCCCTCACACTCTGACATACAGAACTTCGAATGTATCCATACTCTGTGTATTCGCCTTCGGCCTTCAGCACTACCAGTCCCCTTCTAGACATGCTCTCGATCAAGTCCAAGCATATTTGGACGAGAATGGCATCCCACTCGGTTGTGACCCGCCGTCACAACTCATGGATGGACCGGCTGGAAGTGAGAGAGGTGGTGTTTCAGCTGGACAATAATCCGAGACACACCTCAAGGGTGGCTCACCAATGCTTCCAGGACCACAGAATCGAGATCCTAGAATGGGCAGCAGTCACCAGACCTCAACCCAATGGAACATCTGCGGGGAAGACTTGAAAGGAAGACTAGCTGTGAACGAAAATGAGCCAATCAGCATCCAAGAGTTGTGGCGGCGGGTCGCAACCGAATTTGGATGCTATTCCCGTCCAAATATGTTTGGACTTGATCGAGAGCATGTCTAGAAGGGGACTGGTAGTGCTGAAGGCCGAAGGCGAATACACAGAGTATGGATAAATTCGAAGTTCTGTATGTCAGAGTGTGAGGGACAAAACTGCGTCAATGACATGGTCGACTTTGAACAGCTGCAGCTCAGCCAATAGGAAGCCAGTTGACACCCGACTAGCACCAATCGAAAACCAGGAAGTAGGAGTATGATTGAATGCAATTTAAGTTAAATTGAACACGTCATACTCGAGTAATGAGTCATCAACTGGAACTGTGTTAAACATTGACACAGTTTTGTCTCTCACTGTACTTCCATGAACGAAAACCCGATTCTGATTATGGATTGGAATTTTCCCGGGAAATGAGAGGAAAGCTCTATTACTCACATTAGTTGGAAGGATGAATTCCGACGTTTTTTCGGAATGGCATGTTTACGTGAGAAAATATTGGATCCTACTAATTTTGTAATTTTGTAATAATTTTGTATACTAGCAAGGGAGTTTGAGGGGATAACACGTTACATTGGGCACACTTTGGATAAAGGTGGGAAACATTGGCGGTACGTGATTGTTGGGGAACGATGTTGGCTCCATGTGGGTCCAACGTGGGCATATCCACACATTGAAAAGAACTGCAGCACTCCTGGTGGAGAACTTCAAAACCTTGAAGTTCTTCACACTTCCTCATATCCATTGCAAAATGAGGAAATGAAGTACTGGTATTGCGGATACTTCATGGAACCGTACGAGGTGGTCCATCCTCTGACACGTACTGCAACAAGTACAGTCAGGGGTTAGATCCACGTATGTACTGTCCTATGTCTCCTGCCTATCAGGGTAAATAAGCATGTCCTTGGCAGGTTGTAGTACATAGATCACCCACACAGCACAGGGATATCCCAGGGATTTCCCTATCTGGACGACTTGTCCCCATGTCTTTATAGGATATCCTGAAGACATCTTCTTTCGGACGGTTTCGGACATCTCGTAAGGGATGTCTTCGGGACGTCTTTTAGACATCTTCAGTCGATATCTTAGAGATATCCCTTTCGGGATATCTTTAACCCTAATCCGGGTAAGGTGAGTCCGCTGGACTCACTACGACATATTTCGGTCTATTACTGTCATTTTTTTTAACTATCAGGACCATTGAATAAATTGTCTATTATTTTAGTTACAGTACTGTTATTTATAAGAATACATACCGTAACCGCAGCAAACGGCCTTATTTTACATGAGTCTGACAGACTCACCTTGCCCGGAATAGGTTGTAAAAAAGCTTGCCCGGATGAGGGTTAAGACATCCTTAGTCGAATGCTTCTGGATATCCTGGAGGGGATATCTTGAAGATATCTTCAGTCAAACGCTTTTCGATATCTTGAGGAGGATGTCTTAGGGACATCTAAGGGATGTCTTTAGGCATCTTCAGTGCTCTCTGTCGCCTTCAGTCAGGTGTACAGCTTCGACGGTAGATGTCTCTCGTGAGCCCTGACCTACAACCTCAGATCTTTTCTATCGAATTCATCTACTTGATTTGTCCTGAGGATAAGTAACGATTTTCGTACCATACATAAGGAAAACTGCCATCAGGGAAAGTGAAAAAGTTGGGGTCCGAATTTTAATTTATTCCTTTATATTCTCATTAATGATGTCTGATTGGCATGTCTGGATACAACTATATTGGTTGGAAGCCTGAGCCCATACTATTTAAAAGGCATATCATCCATGACCCCTCCTGTAAAAGTGCTAAATTTCGTTTCTTGGAGATGTGCCTCCTATGATGGGGCTTCCTTTAGGAATGGTACTTTCCTCCCCCTTAATCGTTACTCTTCAATCGAGCAAGAACTTTAGATTATGTGTTCTTATATAAAATAGAGACATCTACGAAAGCAAAGGGTTCTCCTGTGCGATGGGAAATGAGTCCATATGGGTAGGAAGGAATAGGAAGGCCTCTACAAGTACTACCTGAGACTTCTCACTTGTCCCAATGGGATATCCCTGGGACATCTCTGGGATGTGCTATTTCTTCAAGAAAGAGATATCCTTGGGATGTCATTGGGCCCAGACATTAGGAAGGTATAGGAAGGCCCCTACCTGAGACTTCTCACTTGTCCCAATGGGATATCCCTGGGACATCTCTCGGATGTGCTATTTCTTCAAGAAAGGGATATCCTTGGGATGTCATTGGGCCCAGACATGTTGATATCCCTAAGATGTCCCTACTCCTTGTCTTTGGGACATCGCACTTGTCCCAAGGGGATATCTCTGGGATATCTTTGGAATATACCTGTGCTGTGTGGGCAGGTTCCTTACTAGAGATGGGAATACCTTCACTGGAGAGGGAATCCTAGTATATGGTATGAAATGGTGATATAGAGCAAAAACCAGTTACTTGGATGAGTGGGTTATACGTTGCTATCCAACTTACTGCCAACGTTGGCCCCACGTTGGCCCAACGGTCACTTTCACGTGGGGCCTACGTATCCTGACGTTGGAGGACCACGTTGGGCAAACGTGGGCCCCACGAAAAATGTTATCTGGGCGCTAGTATACAATACCTTCACCGAAAGAAGTAGCTTTCATATCACATTCAAAGTTATACCAATAATGCCAACCTATTTTACCGAAATTCCGACTCAGGAATACTCATACACTTACTTGTACACTCGAGGACCGGCACGAAACACATGCGCATCCAAGCAGAGTTCGACCATGAAAGCAGAAGGTCGGCAACCAGCTAGACGAGGGACATAGAAGCCAGACATGCGACTTTGGACTTCCCTATGGAGTACTTTCAAGCAAGAACAAGTCTTCACGCGTACTCTTCAACCTCAGGCTACGTTCATATTTCCTTTCCTTGTTTTTTGAACGGTGTTCTATCATACGGCCTTAAATAATTAAAACCGATCCGATCCATATTTTGTTGATTTAAGAGGGAGGGAGAGGTGAATAACCAAAAGGGACATCGTTAATACAGCTCGAGGCAGGCAGCCGAATTTTTCGATATCCAGTTTGGGAACCTTCGGTTCACCTCCGTCCTAGAACTTGGGTATCGAAATGAAACTCGCTTGCCACCCGATCAGTATGTAAGTGAAGCCCGTTTTGGTGGTCATCTGACTTTCCCCTCGTGTAACTTACTTCTCCATGTCAACGAATCCCACCGAGAAAACCAAGGGCAAGCGGAACACTCATGCACTCGCACTTACACTGAGAATTGCTGCAGTCCCGTGCAAGCCCTCCACCCCAGACCTATTTCACTCGCTGTGGAAGTAACTGCGTCGTAAAAGGCCGTGACTGCGCCTGCGCCGCTCTTTCTCTTTCCAGCTCTTGTGGAGGTCGGAGTTCTTTGTACCTCTCATCCTTGTTCCGTATGCCCCATAGGCGCTAGACTTTCCGACAGTCGATTTCTCTTTATTTGTTTCTGCTCTCTTGTTTTATTTCTCTTCGTTGGGTGACGAAATACCACGTGGCAGTGACCAATGATTCAGGAGCGGTGGCCCTTTCATTTTAGATTTCGTTTCTCATCTGAATGGAAAGTACCCCGAGATTCCAGATGAGGCTTTGGTACTCTTCGTCCGCATCCGGACCTTTTTCTGTATGAAAAGGCTGAGGGCGAAACTGGAAGAGGAAATGGGCTAAACTGAAAATGTCGAAAGGCTGAAGTGCCAAACTCGGGGGGAAGTCGATTCAAACCGTATTGCCATCTATCTTTTATTGTTATGATTATCATTTTCTTTTATGTTGACTCTCCGTAATATTAATGTAATAATAATAGTAATAATAGTAATGCTCCGTAATAGTAATGCTGATCTACTCACTGAGCATACACACTCACTGATACACACTCACATAACTTGGTGTTCCAACTGACTTTGAAGGAAGATGCACACTGTATTGTTATAAGAAATCTCTCATTTCAAGATCAAATAGTAAATGGCAATAAATAATTTATCAAGATCTCAAGGCTACTAATGGAGGGGCAGAATCTTGCCGAAAAGAGCCGTGATTACAGAATAGTACTAATTCCTAGAATCCCATTCAAAGTCCAAGCTGGTCGGTCTGGTCTAGAAATAACGAGGAGACAATTTCCGTTGAAGTTGGTATATGCTCTCACACACAGGAGCAAACATTGGAGACCGTTGGGCTGGATTTACGACGTTTAACCTGTAATGTGAGCCATTGCACCCCCAAAACCAGTTTCTGCACAGATCTAAGAGGGGTCTCTCTGATTCCCCTCGAGTACTTCCCTTTATAAAGGGAAAGAGCAGTCAGGTCCAGACAGTGCTCATGGCTGTAAGATTGGTTCTTCCCGTCAAGGTGAAAGGGGTAAAAGGACACGACACTTCATTTTTAGCACCGTTTATTACTTTCATTAATGTAGTGTATTGCTAAATATCCATATGATATAAGAACCTAGCTTTGAATAAGGCACCTATCATTATTTTGATTATTTGCCATTATTTGAGGAGGCTGAAATCATTGCATATATTTATGTTAATCACTGTGCTACAGCGTTTTTAAGTTTTCCTTTTGAATGGAAAATTTTTACTTTCTGGTAAGTTAGCTCAAGAACGGCCCATGATTTACATTTTTCCATACAACCCAAAAGCAAAAAAAAAAAAACAAAGACATACACCAAAGCCAGTGCAATAAGTGCGATTTGCAGTTTTTGCAAAATTAATCTCCTTCTTCCTTCAAATTTTTCTTGTTAAATTGATTGGGAGACAAGGCATCCAAGGGGTCGTAGTATTGCTTTTGTCCAGGCTTATTGGCCCTGTTGTAATTGTGATCTTCAATATAATCAGAAAGAAGGAACTTTTTGCCAGGCTTTATATCGGCGATGAGTCTACGACCACTGCGATTGTCGTTACCATCAAGCACGTCAATCGCGATTTGTCCAGTGTGCTCATCATGGAGGAAATGCAAATTTTTCTTTCCGATCAAGTCTGGTCTCACAGCCGTGCGTTGAAGCTGACGAATTTTGCTGTTGATAGTTTTAATGCCCTCTCCAAGATTGTTTTCTGCAATATAATTCTGTTTTTGCTCGAACCTCTGGCGGGGTGTCAGGTCGGGATCTTCATTAATCTTGATGATGTTCTCCTTGTGCCCTTGCAACTCGTTGATCTTCGACTGCACTTTATTGTACTCTTGGACCTTCGCAGCCTGTTTTTTTATGGTTTCAGGTGAAAGTCTGTTAGCTTCGTGCAAACTTTCGACCATTTCTTTTTTCAAATTAGCAAGGTCTGGATCTGGTTCCCTTTGCCCGGCTTTTTGCTTCAAAGTCTCCTTGACAAGTCTCTTGTTCATTTTATCAGCGTACATATTCGTTTTTATGGTTTTATTTCTAGCACATTCGGCAGTGGAAGCAACAGTGGCTTGACTTGTTGCAGTAAGAAGGAGTCGCTTCGAATCAATTTTACCAGTCTCACAAAGCTGAATTCCAGCATCCGTAGCAGTGGCCGTGCTCGTTTGAACTACAACTCTTGTAGCTGCTTTTACTACACCATTAGAGAAAGCCTTCGAAGCATTACTAGCTACGTGGCTGGAAGCACCTCCAACACCACCGCAGACAATGCCTACCCCTACTGACTTGGCGAACGACCCAAGGGTGACTTTTTCTCTGTTCATGGCCCGGGCCGTTTCGGAGACAGCGCCACCCACCGCTCCTGAAGCAGCGCCAGCAGCTGCTCGAATTCCGAACTTGGCTACACCCGAAGCTCCTTTAGATAGGACGGATCCACCCGCCCCGATACCTCCCGATAGGGCTCCGACTGTGCTGCCGACAGCTATGTCAGTCAGCAGATCTTCACCTGTCATACATTCTCCAGTCATTTGTTTTGCAATAGGATTAGTTACCAAAGAGGAGCCTGCGCCGATGATGGCTCCTCCTATCGGAATTCCGATTCCGGCTGTGAGGACAGTGACGGCGACCCCACCTACAAAATAGTGAAGCGAAAAGTAAATTATATATTATAAACAATGTAAAATACCACATCTTCGTACTTTTCATAGTCATTGCGAGCTGAATAAAATTGCAAGGCCAGACAATTTTAGCTTCTTTCACACATAGTTTGAAATCGCATAATTATATAATTGGAATAGATGTAAGCATACCAGCAACGCAGGCAACTCCACCAGCGATTGATCCGGTGGCTTTCCAAAATGTTGCCGCCTCAGATTCTTGACACGTGCATGTGCACTCGATCTTTTCCTCTCTACCTTTACACATGTATCTGTTTTCGTACTTCCTTTCGCATTTGTTTTCCTGGCACGCTGAGCATTTCCCCATATTGTCTCTAAATTCGTATCATATACCTAAATAATAGTAGAGGGCATTCAGTTTCGATTCCTTCAGTTTGTTTACCTAATTTACAATTAATACAATGAAGAAAAATGACGAAAATATGGCACGATAGGGAGCGGGGTTAAAGTATTCACGAAAAAAATTAAAACACAAACAAGCCTGATGAAATTATTAACTTAAGCTAAAATGTGCGTGAAAGAGCCATTTCAAGCGGAATTTGTATAATATAATAACTTGAAAGCAAAAAAAAAATTAAAAGGCAAACTTATTTGCAAGAACCCCAAACTGATAATGACAATGTTTGGGATATGGTATATGTTGTGCCAAATAATATGTATTTATATTAAATCAGTTCAAATCATATCAGATTAATTTCTGCTATAGAGCGATTTCTTATCTACAGATTTAAAAATATATATTTCCTTGAAAATCTGGCATAGGAAACAGAATTTCAATAATGAAGATATTTAAGTGCCTTGTGGACATTTGAAGGGCTGAGAAGCAAAGTAGTCTATCTGCAAATAAGTCTTTCCTCTAACTTCACACAGAAAGAATGGATATTCCAATGACTATTTTGTTAAAAGTGAGAATAAGTGGTATGCAAGGATAAAAGGATAAAACACTTCATCTTTTACATATAAAAAAAATGTATTTCTTCGAAAAGAACAAGGCATTAAACCAACAATACGTTTTTCGGAGATTTTGTGCAGATGGACTCCTTTACCCATCAGCCCTTCAATTCCTCTCACCCAATCTGATCTACACATCGTATATTTTTAAGTGAACAAAGAACTGAATATAATACGTCATCCAGTCTATATTGGATCTCCAAAGATGAAAATTTTCATAATACATAAATAATCAATTTCTACCATTATTAAAATTTAAACTGATAGACAATAACTGAATTATTCCGACTGCTCCTTAACAATAATTTAAAAAAAAAAGCCAGTTAGAGCATGAAAAACATATTCCACATAAGCGTGACGCGAATCACCCATGACAAGTTTTCTCAACTACACAGTCAAGGATTTTAGACTGAACACGAGACATCCAGGCGCCATGAAATCACGACCCACCCACTCCCTTCGTCATAGCAGGATGGATGCGCCTGGGAGGTGGAAGGGGACGAGGATGAGAGCCGCAAGACGACCCCCCTGGCTGCAGTCCAGGGTCCCCAGTCGCAGCTCCTTCCGCTCACTTCGTATTTCCCCCGCTGGGACATCGATCTTTTGAAGGGGGAAACTATGGGGTTTACATCTCGTGGCGGTAAAAAAGTGAGATCTTTGGGACTAAAAAAATGCTATATCTCCAGTGGACTCGGATGATGAACGTCTCCCGAGCGAAAACACTTCTTTTTACTTTCAATCCAGTTGATAAGCTATTGAAGCCTTAACCCCAGAACATTCCAGAGAAGTTCCATAGCAAATTCCATTTTTAAGACTGATACCTAATCTAATGCTTGAGTCGAGCGTGGGGTGATCACCTTATAAGATAGGTGTAAAATTAACACTCAAACCATGAATAGGATGTTAATCACAATACCCATACTTGTGTTGTGCTTCACATATTCGTTTACACAGCTCCAGGCAGACGGACTCGTTTATCGATATCCAGTCCGACAACCTCAACTTCGCCTCTGTCCCAGAACCTGCATCTGATATACAGGGCGGGCCAAAAGAAACAAAGCTATCATTTTTCCTTAGTTGGCAAATAATATTTTTTTTTTAGGTAATACGCCTCAAAACAACAATATTTCGCGAAAGGCGCATTTTCCAGGATCTTTTTCAATCCAAGAAAAGAGATCAATAGAAAGTTCAAACTTGGCTCAGAAGTACCTGTTTAATTGCTGAGTGTAGGAAAAATCCTGCATTTGAAGTACTTTACCTCTCAAGGAACCACTCTCTCTCCATGCAATGTGCAAGAATTGCCGCGAGTCTTCTTGAGCTGTTATATCTCTCAACACATAAACTAATTGGAATGACTTCCTTCCTTCGACTTTTACATGGGAAATTATCGAGTAGGGAATGAGAGCTTCTGCAGAACAATTCGTTAGCATTAAGGAAATCAGAGACATACAATTGTGGGTTCATTGCCACCTCGCTTAAATAGTGGGAACTTCATGTTAATTGAATAGATGCTAGATGTCAGGCCAGATGGAGCGCCTCCACGGGGCGGAGACTCCATCCAAGGATATTCATGGGTAGACCCTGAGAGGATGTCCTTGGAAGTTCCTTTGCTGAACGTCCAATGGATTTCCAAAGATGGACAGACAAATCCTTTCGTTCCTAATGTCGAACTCTATATGAAATCATGCACTGGTCAAAGTATAATATCGCACTGTCCATATAATGATTGAAGTTACAGGATTTCGACCTTAGATGAGACATTTGAATTAAAAATAGAACTATAGAAATCCCACGATCGGATGCTCGTAATGTCATTCCCAAAAAACCATCATTCAATAAAATAGAAATAATTAAGTTTTCGACGTGGGGAAATTCTGTCGGATGAAGCGCAGAGTGCACGAGATGTTGATCCATGGAGATGACGTCTCATGTACATCCATAGGACGACCGCTTCTAGACTTAAACACATATCTGGACAACTGGACTGTCCATGGATGAGTTTTGGATCACCCATGACTACTTGGGTTGCTAAGAAGGGCAGCTGCGCGAAGAGTGGGAAGTGGGTGAGACATGCGCAGTAGGCCCTACACTGTTTTGCAAATGAATTTGTACCACCTTTAACAGTGCGCATGATAGCTCTATGGATCATCTTATGCGGTGACAGAGGAGGTTCAACTGTTATTTCCATTCCATACGATAGATGTTTCCGGTTCAGATAGTAACATCCCATCAGTTGCTAGTCGCTTGGGAGCTGCCGTACAGCGAATATGACATCGCGCGACGCGTATTAAAAGATAGAGGAGTCATTAATCGTCATCAAGGATCAGGCTGGGTAGTCATACACTGACTGCCCTAGCACAGGAAAACGGAAAAACAAAATCTCCGTTTTTTTCCAAACCATCATATTCATCTTGAAGAAGAAAAATACTCTTCGCTCACTCTTTCCTTCTTATACTCAACGTTCTCCAATCGACTTAGTTCACTGCATATACGTTGGATGTCCTAGGCGCCACGACGAAGGCGTCACCATCTAGGATGAGAGGATTCTTCCATAGAAAAGCATGCCTTTAAAATCCAGGCTGGAAACAGCTATCATTTCCAGCAGGACTCCAGCAGTTTGGACCCATTCCAACTGGGCAACAGCGGGAAAGTAGTGATCTCCAAATTTGTTCCTAATTGCTATATCACTAGCTGAATGAGAATCTTTTTGTCGACTAT
The DNA here is from genome assembly GCA_905338385.1 of Darwinula stevensoni. Classification (NCBI taxonomy): domain Eukaryota; kingdom Metazoa; phylum Arthropoda; class Ostracoda; order Podocopida; family Darwinulidae; genus Darwinula; species Darwinula stevensoni. The sequence continues at coordinate 55,860 of CAJPEV010001552.1, forward strand.
TTTGTCAGAGGTCCATTTATGGGATTAGCTGATTTTCAACTGTAAATTTAGCTACATTTCAGCTGTAGGGTCCTCTTTATAAAATTCCAACTGGGAAATTTACAGCTGGAAACAGCTATAAAAACTAGCTGCATTTCAGTTGGAAAATTCCAGCTAAGAAACAACTGGAACCTACTATTTTCCAGCTCTTTGCAGCTGAAAATAATCCGAATTTACAGATTTGGTCCAGCTGGAATATTCCAGTTGGGATTTGAAACTGGGTGGGCTTAAAGGTAATACGAATTCATTTGCAAAACACTGTAGCCCATCACCCTCTCCGACTTCAGTTGCGTGTATGTCCTGTGAGGGTCACCTCCATTATCATACATGAGGTTGCAAAGGTCCTCCTCTAAGTATCTCCCACGTTCAGTTTCGAGCTGTGGTCACCCAGATAACACGTGGGCCCACATTGGGTAAAGGTGGGGAACGTTGGCGGAACGTGAATGTTGGGGAACGATGTTGGCCCCATGTGGGTCCAACGTGGGCATATCCACACGTTGAAAAGAACTGCAGAACTCCTGATGGAGAACTTCTAAACCTTGAAGTCCTTCGCCAGGCCACTAGATGGAGGTAAGGGGTCTCACTTTTCGCACAGCACACAAAAGTTCCCTCTTTCCCTGGAATCTTCCTTCGCAGGATTGTTTAGTACGTCGTCATATGTATCGCCTAGCCTCATTATAGGAATCAATAAACGCGGACATTTCATCATTTGTTATCCACTTGTTCAAGACAGATTCATGGAGCTCAGGCCATGAACAAACTCATTCCCAATGAGAGCCCTTTGAGAGGATTTCATCCGAAAAGGATATTCAACATATAGAGCAGTGGTTCTTAACCTGTGGTCTGCGGACCACCGAACACCTGGACCTTCTATGGGAGCAAAAGGGATTTTGAGAACCACTGATATAGAGGGAGCGTCCCTGAACTCAAATCCGCAATTTCCTCATCTCCATCACAGAAGGAGGAATAAAGGACTGATATCACGGATACTTCATGGAATTGTACGAGATGGTCCATCCTCTGACATGTACTGTAATCAGTACAGACAGGAGAAGATCCACGTCTGTACTGTCCTAGGTCTCCTGCCTATTTAGGGCATATATGCATGTCCTTGGTAGGTTGTAGTACATAGTACACGTCCGTACAGCAGATGGGAATCCCTCCTCTGGATGGGGAATCAAAGAATATGGTACGAAATGATGATGATATAGAGCGAAAACCAGCTACTTGGGTGAGTGGGTTATACATTGCTATCCAACTTACTGCCAACGCTGGCTCCACGTTGGCCCAACAGTCACTTTCACGGGGGGCCAACGTATCCTGACATTGGAGGACCACGTTGGGCCAACGTGGGCGCCATGAATAATGTTATCTGGGCACCTTCTTTGAATGGTTGGAGAAACTGTGAATTCACTAGATAATCTGACGGATCAAGGAACTTGAACTCAATCTCCTATGACTTGCAGAACAGAAACGAAAACAAAAGAATTAAGAGCTAACACAAGACAATCTTCGAACACGGAATCTACCACGTGCCGACCGTATACGATACCTTCACAGAAAGAAGTAGCTTTCATATTATAGATACATCCAAGGTGATAGCAACAACGCCAACCTACTTTACCGAAATCCCGACTCAGGAACACGCTTACTCAAACTTCCTCATACCCCAGAGGACCGGCACGAAACACATGCTACATCAAGCCTCAAGTGATTATACGAGTTCGGCCTTCATTACTTGGGTTCTTTAAACCTCCCAATTCTCGGGACGTCAGTACCTATTGCTTAAGGGTCTCCCTTTCCCCACGACGGGGCTTGCACTCGTAAAAGAAAGCCTGATTTGCTTAGTTTCGAACCCGGGTCCCCTGTCATGGGAACCAAGGAAGCCACCAACCGAGCCATTCGCCAGTCCCACTCCCCTCTATCACGTCACAAGGATGACGTGATAGAGTTCCTAAACTCGTTTCTCGCGCACGTTAATGAGGCGCCTATTTGCCGGTGCGTGTGCCACATGCACTTCGAAGTAGAGCTCGACCTTGAAAGTGCAAGGTCAAAAACTGGCTAGACGAGGGGCAGAGAAACCAAACATGCGACCTTGGGCTTTCAAGCAAAGCACGTCTTCACGCGCACTCTTCAGCCTTGGGCTATATTCATCCTCCCTGTTCTTGTTAATGAACGGGGCGGGGGCGGGGGAGGCGGAAAGAATAAATTCACATTTTCCAAAAGCGAGACTCCGCAACCGCAGGGAGATGGAGCTTCAAATTTGACGGAGCGATACTTTGTTGAGATGGGAAGAAACATGTCAATTTTCGTTCCTGTTGATCCTCTCAGAGAGGAATATGAGAAAGTTTAATTTCGTGACAGAAAGGTGTTGAAGGAAGGTAACAGGCGCTACCAAAGCCTACCAAAGTCGCTCTGTCAGGCACTCTCTCACTCATCCACGTATACCTGGTGGTGCAAAAAATAAACGCGTCCTGTAAGGGCTTCATGAAACTTACTCGAATGAATCCTATATTTTGTGAATCTATCGTATCGTACAGAAAAGCTCAAAATTTGGAAGAATGGTTTACGATTCGACCGGCCAAATGAAACACAAGGAAAGCTAACATCTTCACGGAGGGTAATGGGTGTCTCAGTCCCTTTCCCTCTTGCAGGAATGTCTTCATGGATGACATCAAACAGACTAAAATATCCAGGAAGTATGCTTTGGAGGAACTGGATCAAACTCACTGCGTTAAAGTTTTGCGAATTCAAGGCCTCACCATAAGAAATAGCTAATTGTATATAAAGTTTTAGCTGTTCGTACTCAACACCCCAAAGCTACTTGTGCCAAGTTTCAGTTTTTTAACATATCCAGAGCATGGTTAGAAATGAAGTTATTTGAAAACCAATTTTCAATGGCTTTCCCTTTCTTCAAACCCCCCCCCCCCTCCTCTACAGGGCTCACTAAGTTTAGTCCTAGGTCTAACCTACAGACTGCCGTCAGGTCACGCAAAGGAAACTCAATTCTCGACTCATAGGACCAATCAGGCCTATAAGGACGAATGTGGTCTTCGAGGCATCTGGTTGAGGACGTGTAACATTAGTTCCGATTTCGTGAACCATTTCAGTGCGGACGTGGGACGTTAGGCCTATCTGGAGTTCCTCAAACCATCTCGAATAGGTCTGGGGAGGGAATGCCAACAGGAAGCATGGAATCCATAGTGCGCGCCATCCTGTTAATTCAGGGGTGTCTGGATGAGATATCTCCATATCCCTGCACATCGATCAATCACTGCTGGCCACCGCTTCATTCTCAGCTCAACTCATGAACTCAGCACAAAAAATCCATTATATATACATTTAAAAAACAGTAGATCCAGACGCAGATACGAAGTTCAAGGTAGTCTTGAATCTGGCATAATTTCGGCACGATATCCGGCAACACTGGGAGACGGGCTCGGAGTGGGCACTCCAAAGCTTAAATGAAAGACAATTTCAGTTTTTATAGCGAAATGGTGCATCGCAAATAGACCCCGATAGACCCATGTTAAGTGGGTCGGATAGCCTGACGATTACATTACTTATCCCACCCTTGCAAAGAAGGGTCTGCTGCCAGAGGAGTGGAAAGTGGGTGAGACATGCGCATTGGGCCCTAGACCATCACCCTCTCCGACCTCAGTTTTGTGCGTGTCTTGGTCCCATGGGGGGTTCCTCCCCTATCGTACAGCGCAAGCTGGGTTGCAACAATCCTCTTTCACGTATCTCCCACGTTCAGTCTCTAGCTGTGGTCACCTGTGAATGGTTGGAAAAACTGTGAATTCCCTAAATAATCTGACGGATCCAGCAACTTGAACTCTATCTCGCATGACTTGCAGAACTGAAACGAAAACAAAAGAACTAACAATAGACCATCTTCGAACATCATGATATCTACCACATGCTGGCCATATACCTTCACCGAGAGAAGTAGCTTTCATATTACATGTAAAGTGATACTAATAACGCCAACCTATTTCACCGAAATCCCGACTCAGGAATACTCTTTTACGCAAACTTACTCTTACACAAGAGGACTGACACGAAACACATGTGTATCCAAGCAGAGCTCGACCATGAAAGTGCAAGGGCTAGGTCGGAAACCACACAGAAAGGAATCAGTGAGTCAAATGACGCACAAAAGTGGGTCCAGGGTCGTCTGGGTGACAAGAAATAATGTGTCATGAGTTTTGACCTACTGAAACATGTCACTTGGCACATCTTACTTCATCAGTAGACACATTTAAATGTGCCCAGTCTCATGACACGTTATTCCGCGTCCCCAGGTCATAATCCAGAGGTATCAATGGACACACTGTATTGTGTCATGGGACACAATTGCGCGTGTTCGTTGGGATATTCTCTCCTCCAGTGTGTTATTTGACACATCTTACTGAATCTGTAGACGCGTTGAAATGTGTCAACGCTTCTGACACATTTTATCACAACTGACATGAAGAATTCTTTCATGACACGTATACGTGCGTCAAGTGACACACTATATCGTGCCATTTCTCTATGTGCAGCTAGGCGAGGGGCAGAGAAGCATGCAACCCAGACATCCGACTCTCCATAAGAACCATAAGATAAAAGTAAGAATTACGTGAAGGGGTCACATAATTCTTACTTTTATATTTCTAATGATTGTTCTCTTCCCTCCGGAACCACCCCAGGAGTGGCTACCCAAGGGGTGGGTAGAAAAAAAAAGGGAATTAAATTAACATTTAAAAAACAAAGACAGCGTCCTCCACAACCATGGAGCTTCAAATTTCCTGGAGCGATTTTGTGTTGAGAGAAGAAGCATGCCAAATTTTCTTCCTGTTGATTCTCTCAGAGAGGAATACGAGGAAGTTGAATTTTGTTATGGGAAGAGGTTGAAGAAGGCACAACCAAAGCCTATTGATAAACATCAGTGACTGTCAGTTGGGCACTAATTCATTCATCCAGATATACCCAGTGGCGGAAAAAATTAACGCGTCCTGATAGGGCTTCATAAAACTTCTGAGCGCTCCATCAGATTCAGGCCTTGTCTCCTCACCTGAGATCTTAAGACACTACACAAGCAGGAACGCTATGACGAGGATAAAACATGAAAAACCGCCTTCATGCCTCCAGGAGAGAAATATTTCCCCTGTCGATTTCAGAGGGTGTCAAAGAGGACGCGATTTTTTGCGCTACCCAATGTCAGATGTTTATCACAAGTCCCTTTTCTTTGTCATAAAAAATCTGCCAATGGTGAGTGTAGAAGGGAAGAAGGGAAAGAATGCAGATGGCTGTAGAGCAAGGAGGCATGAAATAACATGTTGGATGGGTCCAAAGATTGGACATTATAGTCAAGGTCAACGATCAGAGTGTCTCCTCTATTACTCTTTTCTCCCCTGCTCTGTCCTGTCTTTGTACGATGTTAAGCGAAAATCGCTGTTAAGTGGAAATAGTGGCGCGACGTCTGAGAATTTTTTTTTGTTGGTTCTTCAATATTCCCTCTTCATTCACATGCGTTTAATCCAAAACCATCTATGACGAATTCAATGCATTTAGATTCGATTGACGTTGATCGTACACGGCAACAGAGGTTGCAACAGTCTTCCACGTTCAGTCTCGAGCTGTGGTCACCTGTGAATGGTTGGAGAAACTGTGAATTCCCTAAATATCTGATAATCTGACGGACCAAACAACTTGAACTCTATCTCCCATGACTTGCAAAACTGAAACGATAAGAAGTAACTGCCAACAATAGAACATCTTCGAACATGATGAGATCTACCACATGCCGATGATATACAACACCTTCATCCAAAGAAGTAGTTTTCATATTACATGAAATATGATACCAATAATCCCAACTTATTTTACAGAAATCCCAACTCAGGAATAAACTTTACTCGTTAAAGGCACGAAACACATGCGTATCCAAGCAGAGCACCATCGTGAAAGTGCAAGGTAGGAAACCAGCTAAATGAGGGGCAGAGAAGCCAGACATGGGACCTTGGGCTTTCCAATGTAGTTCCATCAAGCAAGAACAAGTCTCAACTCGCACTCTTCAGCCTCCGGCTATGCACACTCTCCCTAATCTTGTTAATGAATGTTCCATTATACTACCTTAAATAACTCTTATTGATCCGTTTTATGTTTTGCTGACGTCGGTAACAGTGTCTTACATGAGGGAGGGAGAGGTGGGTAACCAAAATGGACATCGTTTACCCAGCTCGAGACGGGCGGCCACGTTTTCGATATCCAGTCTGGAACCTTGGCTTCGCCTTGGTCCGAGAACCAGGATATCGAACTGTAATTCGCCTGCCTGCCGATCGGTGTGTAAGTGACGCCCGTTTTGGTTATCTTACTCTCTCCCCTCACGTAACTCTTACTTCTTCCAAGTCCATGACTCGCTTGGCACCGAAAACCAAAGGAAAGGAAACACTCACGCACTCGCAATGAGAATTGCTAGCCTCTTACATGCCCTCCACTCTAGACCCCTCCCCGACGGGGCCGTGACTGCGCCTGCTCCACTCTTTCAGCTCTCGTTGGGGTCGGAGTTCTTTTTGCCTCTATACCTAGCTCCGTATGCGATACATGACTAAGAAGTCATGAATCTGACATAACTCTGGCGTGATATCCGGCAACACCGGGAACGGGTCTGGAGCAGAGACATGGTAAATGGTCTGGAGTCATCACCCTCAGCCTAAATGAATGACAGCTATTTTCATTTTCTATGGCGAAAAAGGTGCACCACAAGCGACAAAAATTCATTTTTCGTTAGCTACAGGTTAGCCCCATTTTTTCGTTGGTCGCTTTCTTTCGGAAACTCCCCAGGAGTGGCTACCCATTGGGGGGGGGGGGAAATACCGGAATGAAATTCACGAATTCAATAAGTAACATTTTCTCTCCACAACCTCGTAGAGATGGAGTTTCAAATTTGCTGGAGCGATTCTGTGTCGAGAGAGCAAAGCTCAAATTTCGGAGTTTACTCTCAGAGAGGAATACAAGGAGGTTGAATTTTGCAACGGAAAGTGGTTGAAGAAATGTACTAGCGCAACCACGCCTGTTGATACTTATAACAGATTCCAATTCCCGAGAAGACATATCCCGTTTCTTATCCCTTGCAGTTAATTGCCCTTAGGAATTGAGATCTCTCCCCTCTTCCACTTTTCAATTAATTTGCCTCCAGAAATAGGGAGGCGGAGTCTCACCTGCATTTATTGGCTCAAGCGTTTGCGATAGACTCAGAATTGGAAATTAGCACAAAATGCTGCCATCATTTTCCAAACTCCTGCAATGGTCCTAGAGCCGCTCTCCTGGTAAAATCACAAGAGCAAGTTCCCAAACAGCATGTTTATGTTAATTTTACGTAAAATGAATGTAAATTTTTTGTCCATTTTATATCA
>CAJPEV010001553.1:0-29295 GCA_905338385.1 Darwinula stevensoni
AGCTTTTCATTACCAAGCAAAAAAAAAAAAACAAACAGCTCATAGTTCTTCAACTTTGAAAATCGAGAGAATAAGTCGCGTATATATATGTCATCCGTAGGAAAGGGGTTAAGGAAACCTGAAGGTAATTATTGTGGGTTAGGACATCGCGGGCCACTTGTAAGCACCTCGAGGGCCACTTTTTGCCCGCGGGCCACGGGTTGGGCACCACTGATCTACAGGATGAGCAATAAAATTGGCCTATACAAAGGTATTATGCGAAAGTCTTTAAAGTTAGCAACACGGGGCACAAAAGCTGTGTAGACGTGAAAGAACACACGAATATTCTCGTGGATTAAAGCGAAACACAACTGAGAATCACCCACTGGGCTACTGAGATTCAAAGAGGCTGGAAAGTCGAGGTTGCGGCTCAAAGGAAGAGGACTCCCGAAGGGAAGGAAATTCCAGAAAAGCCGCGGGACCTCGCTTAACCAGGTCGTCGTGGCCTATATTATTGATCGAGGCCCTAATCTTACCTCTTCCATGACAGGCCCGACAAAGTGTGGGACTGGGCACATTCTCTGAGAGTGTTTGAGATCCGACACGGCCTCGAATGCACAAGGCGACGAACCCGGGATCTCAAAAGAGGAAACACAACGGGTTAAAAAAAATTAGCAGACGATTCTGTCATCAGGGTTGCCGAATCCTACGGTACTATCGCGATTCGGAAGATAAGAGCTGCGTAAACCATTTCTGGGACCCATCATTATTCCCAGAAATGTGTCCCTAATTTAATTTTAATTAGTGTTCTGCTCTCCGAAGTGTGGAAGAATTTCCCTGGCTTGTACGCGTGGAAACGACAGCCTAACAACCAGAGAAAAGACACTGCACCGCTCAAGTGAGAAGCTCTTCTCAGATGACAGTCATTCAATTATCTGTGGCTCTTTAGGAGAATTTCCCCCGAAATATTGTTGAGAAGGTGAAAGCCACTTGATGATTATCTTCCGACCGATACTCGTGATCTGACGTTGGAGTAAATAATCTCTTGCAGGCCTAAGACAAAATGAAACGGCTTTCTAATATTGTCAAATTTGGCGAGTCCAACGCGATCCATTCCCTCGAGGCCAACACTTCTCCAAGCAGAAGATGACGTGTGCAGTTTCGTAAAGCTTTCGGTTCGTAGCATCCGCATATTCAGGAACGGAGTTCCTCTAGTTGTCATGCAGACGGCGTCATCTCCGGCAGGGATTAGAACGTCCAAGAAATCCCCGTGATACATGCTGATCCAGAGGCGCGGATGGCGACCCGGAACAAATTTCCTTCAGCTCCCATAGGAGAATGGACGAACACGAGAAAGGAATGGGGGGAATGAAAAACTGCTGGAGGAAATGCACCCATCCGACCGAGTTCCTCTTCCGCTCCGAAGAGAATCCGAGCAATAAATTCTCCTTCCGAGATGGAGTCGAGATGGAGTATTTCATGAAACCAATATCTCCGCGAACAAAAGAGGATATTTCCTGCTTATGTCCATTCCTGAGGCATTCTTCTCCTTCGCGAGGCATTTTGTTCGTCGCTTCTACGAGCGACGAGGACGTGAAAGAACGAGTGCTGCCGGTTTCTCCGCTGGGATATCTCTCTCCCTCTCTTCGTAAAATGTGAACTAGGAGTAAATAATGTGAGCCATTTTTGATCATCGACGTTATGTGGGTGGTGTGCTTGATGTCAATAATGAAAAGGAACTAATTGTGTACTCCTGGTACACAAGGGCCTTTTAGAGAGCATAATTGCCTGTTGACGTGCCTAGCCGAACCTTGGCAGAATGCCGACCAGAAAAAGAGGTGAGCTCGGGACCGCATGCTGGTGAAAGGAATAGATGTCCGTTGTAACCGAGGTGATGAAATTTTTATGTGCAGGGGAGCTTCGTTTCTCGCGTGGACGCTGCCATCTTCTGCAAGTGAACCGTCGAAGTTGTCGGCTTCTTCGGGGACCACAGGAGGCTATCAATTAAGGAAAGTCCTGCTTTGTCTGCTGGGATGAACGGGTTTTCCTCGTCCTAAACGTATTCGGTCTGGTCGTGTGAACTTGGTAGAATTCGTTCAGCCTCTGGGCTCAGAGCATATCCGGTAAGCAATGTGAAAAGAGATGATTGGATGCAGTGATGCAACTACGAGATATTTGAGATTGGGGGGGGGGGATTCTTCCCCTCTTGCTGTTTGTCTGCCTTTCAGTGCCGCAATCAGAAGAGACATTCCTAGAACTTTCGAGGCTGGTGGTGATGCAAGGGGTGGGTTTAAGGAGCGAGGAGGGTGCTCAGCGGAATCTTTAATGCCTGCTCTAATATGTCTGCCACGATCGCGTGGTGGGTGCTTTCCCCCGTTTTATGCGCCGTCTGGGAAGGGGAGATTTTTTGGGGGGGAGGTTAAAACCCTCTGAAACTCCGCTCCCGTTGGTTGTGCCACTGAATGGGTGAGGTCTCATTAAGGGTCATTAGAAATTCAAATCGTGTTCCCACTGTTTGCCTCATTGCTCCTTGAAACTTGAAATCCGCACCATCTCCTTCCACGACCCTGCATAAGTTTCCCACAGCTTAAAAGTGGCATTAAAGTTCTGATTATCTGGAAGCCTGACATCGAAAAGCGGAATGATTTTATCCGGCACGGCCATCCCACTGATCCTTCGACGGGAAAGTTGTGCATCCCTGATTTAGAAAGAAATTGTGCATGCTTCTTAGCCTCTGAAAACAGAATCACTCACTCCAGCAAATTGGAAGCACCACCTCCCCGGGGTTGCGAAGGAAACAGGATCTCGTTTTGAAGATAAGAATTTCATTCCATGTTTCCACCCCTCCCGGGTAGCCCCGGCTGGGGGGTTTTCGGAGGAGATAACCCAGCCAAAAGAAAGATATTTATTTGTAAAGCGAGATACGTGCATTTTCCGTTGCTGGTGATGCACCATTTTGATGTGAAAAAAGAAATTATCTGTCGTTTATTTAGGCTAAGCATGCGGACTCCAGTCCCGTCCCCCACGTCGAGATGGTTCGAGAAACTCCGGGAAAGCTTATCGTTACACGTCCTAACCGAGATGCCTCGAAAACCCCGAGATTGACCCCTATGGGCCTCATTGCCACCGTAAGTCGTGGGTTCAGATTCTTTTGAACGGAGAAAGGTAGGCCGAGGCTTGACCTGAAGACGGTCTGTGGGTTACGATACGATACGAGGCCCAGTACCCTTCATGAAGGCCTCACATTGGTGAGTCCCGTAGAGAAGAGACAGGAGGGACGGGATTGAAAGGGGAAAGCCTTTGAAAAATGGATTCCACGCTACTTCATAGTCTCTTTATTGGCTTCATCCTCTTGATTATGTGCATGAGTTAGCGCATTCATCGGTGAAATAATCTAACAGATGACAATAATGGACATTGTAGTCATGCTTTTCTTCTTGGTTCATACATTTGTCAATAAAGTACGTGCACTTTAAAGTAACATTCTCCTCGTCGGGGTTGTCTTCGCGATCCACCGTAAGAAATTCATAAATATGTGATATTAAAATATAAATATAGTGGTGGATGGCAATGGAAATTTGGAGTTGATTCTCATGAGCCGAATATTTTGGGAACAACTTCAGATTAATTAAAAATGATGTACCTTTGAAGCTGGGAAACGAAATGAATTTGTGAGCATTGATATTTCATGAAGTCAGAAATGAAATTGGTGCGATATTATTGAATTCAGCTCTCATCCAAGCTACAGGCAGCGATTAAAAACATCACAGAAGGAAACACTCTACACAAGGAATAATGTATGGCTTGTACAATTTTTATGCATGATGAGAGCGATTTTAAAAATCGAATGTCGAAAGTGACATTTAATACGACATTCAACATTTGTTGGATGTGGGGACATGAATTGCCATGCCCTCGAGGGCCCAATCATAACACATGGCGACGATGGTATTCTTATCAGAATCTCTGTCGAGTGTCGATGTGTTTTTTCCAATTCCCGGAAGAAGACGTCAGCATTTTGTTGGTAGTGCGAACCCCTCGAGAGCGAAGAAAGGAAAGGGATTTCTTTTGCAATTTTGGGGAGTGAGAGGAAATAGGAGAACATCTGCTAGTTCCATTGCAATCCTATTCGGAGTAAGCGTGCCCTTATGCATTCCTCTTTTGGATTACCCGAGCCCGGAGAAAGGAGAGTTTGCAGGGATGCATGCCCGTATCCTCCCACGAGAAGGAAGAAGGGAATAGCGTCGATTTGCCCGGGAGGGGAAACGAAAAGACGATAGAAGTAAAAGATGGTAATTGAATCGCGACGGAGATGGAGAGGATGTATCCTGAAATTATCCTGGTTACTCGATGCCACGTACGAAACGGCCTTTAAAAGAACCTCCAACGTTGCTCGTCTGCAGAGAAAGTACCTAAGAAGTATCGAGCGGTGTCCGAATTCAATATAGAAGGAAAGGATGGAGGGATGAAACACTTCCCCAAAGTGGAGAGGCACACTCTATGATGGGGACGGACTTCTAGTTTTGTATTCAGGTCGTTGAATGGAGAGAGGGAATTTCCGAAGAAAACGTTGATGAATATACCATGAACTTTGCAATATGAGCACTCGAGTGAGGTGACTATTGGGATGTGTCCCCGGACAGTTTTATGATATTACATGTATGGGAAAGTGCATGTTGAAAAGGGAGACAGATCGCGGAAGGCTGTTACAGGAAAATACGATGAGGTTGGTTTTCTTTGAAAGAGATGTTCCATTCAGATAGCAAATTGGATAAGGTTTCCAAGTCCCTTTGAAACGAAGCAATTGGGAGATGGCTGACATGTAAGGTGATATAAATCTCCAGTCAGTTGGACCTTCTTCTCCAGAGAGGAAATTAGCTAAATGTCATTCTAAGCAAGACAATGAAGTATTACGCAGGAAACACTGCCTTTAGGGACGCCAATCGTTGAGGGTGTGGAAGTATTATCATACAGAAAGATGGATTGCTTATTTTTGATCAAGCAGAGAACTAGGGATGAGGTGGCACCCTTACGAAAAAATCATAGAATGCGATAGGACTTTTTCATAAGAGTATGGGAGGGGGGGGGGGGAGTCAAATATACTGTAGCCCTCTAGTTTGTTCAGAAGTTCTTGGTCTCAAAATCCCTCAAGAGTTCTGAGGATATGGAAAGGTCGGAGATAAGGGGGTTTCGAACCACTGAAAATACAGTTCTACCAGAAAGTTTGAAGCAGGTGGGAAAATTTCGCAAGTCAATAATAATAAAATAATAATAATAAACAAAAGAACAATTTCGACTAATGGAAACAATGATTAATCATTTACATTTCATCTGAAAAAAAGTTACTTTTTTTTGTCGTTTTCCTGAAAAAGAATCATTTTTGCAACCTGCCTCAAACTTTCTGGCGGTACTGCAAGTGGCGACTAGATTTTCGAGGGTTGACAAGTGCGAGCGAATGTCATAATGTTCGCCAGCGACCAGGTTCTCATTCGATTATTTATCTCAATATGGAATTAACCTCATCGCGGGTGAAATTACCGGGCAGCTGGATGTTGCCATCGGTGACATTTCCGTTCCCTTGTTAACCTTGTCACATGTCAGTCGGGGCTACCGCGTACTTTGTTTCTTCACGATTCATCTCGGAGTCTCCTAATTATCATTCATTCAATTAGGGCGAGTGCTACTCAATTACATTGATGGAAGAAATAGGAAGGAAGAGGTGAAGAAGGAGTAGACGAAGAAGAAGGAAGAAGAAAGAAGAGAGGAGAAAAATCTCTCGGAGGGAGAACGGGAGCGCGGGAGAGAGAGAGGTCATCCGTCTTTCCTATTGACACTCGGGATGAATTGAATTCCAAGACGGAAATCCCTCAGATTCCCCCATGATGCCAGTCAAGGAACTTATGATGGACGGAAACGGCGACGATTCCCCGCTTCGGCATTCTCTTCCCCGCGTCCCAAAAGAGAGATTAACCTCCCTCTGCGGCCAACCTCAAAGATAGCAACAGACAATGGAATGAGGCCTCCACACCGTGACAATGGGAATCGGAATCATGCAGAGACCCTGGGGAGGAACGATAGGCCTGCATTTGGAAGATAAGAGGGGGAAATTTACCCTCTGACTCATTTGTCAGATAATGGTAAGCGTCGATTAACCTCTTTAACGATGACTCGTCTCAATCTACCGACGCCATGCTGCGAAGAAGCCCCCCCCCCCTCCCAAGAATCATCGAGGCAGTTCGGCCTCATTATGTTCTGGTAATGTGTCTACTGAAAGTAACTCATTAGTCGTGGCCATTCATCTATCGATCGAGTAAATGCAGTTTTGATGATACGCTTTCTTAGGCACTATCCTCTGTCCTACAATCGGTGGGCTTTTACGAACGCTCCGGCGAAATGCCTCGGGTTTGACGGATCATCATGTGCCAGGGTTTATATACTTCAACCTCCTCGCTACCTCAACTTATTTAAAGATTATTTGTAATAAAAAAAATTTTCTTCGCTATAAGTCGGCCAAACGCAATTCTTTAGGACAGGGGTGTCAAACTCAAATCGGTCGGCGGGCCGCATTCCTTACCCTCCAGATGCCTGCGGGCCGCACCCATAAAATTTCACTTAAATTTGTGCTGACACTCAATCCATGCGGAAAATTTCAGAAGCAGACGGCGGACCGGATGAACCACCTCTGCGGGCCGGATCCGGCCCGCAGGCCGTATGTTTGACACCCCTGCTTTAGGACATTGACGGCATTCTACAACCTAAAAGACATGGAATTTTTTTGGAAATTCGTGGAAAACGTAGGAAGACGATTCATGGAATAATTCACATCCAGGATAGTATTTTTTATTTTAAACTCGTCCTGCATGGCGTTTTTTGGATGTGAAAAAGTTATTGAGGCTTAATTGACGTTCACCGTCAACCCACCAATGCGGTGCGACAGACATGATACAACATGTAATTTCATGATATATCTCAATAGCAAAGAGGTAATAAGTAGACCATAGACTTCGGTGTGCAGCACATAGAACAGAATGCGGAGAGGGATTAATTGCATTCTGCGTTTGTAATTTACGATTTCTTAAAGCTAGCTTCCTTTCTTTGTAAGGAAATGAGACTAAAGAAGCCATCTGTCTGTGCATCATCGAGAAGCTCCCGTTCCCGTTCGTGACAATTTCACGCTTCAAACTTAAGAGAACTCGACAAGCGGCTCTTACGAGCGGCCTGCAATGCTGTCTTTGTTCTCGTAGAAGAGGCAGGAGTCCGGATCTCGCTTATCTTGCTTCACTGCCTGACCGGAACTCGTGGTGCGAGGGATCGAAAGATCGGATGATCGCCTCTGGATTATTCATTTGCGTTCAACCGCCAAGAAGGAGAACGCACTTTGCAATGAATGAGCAGCGATCGTACTCGATCGCGGTATAACTCTCCGATACTTCTCAATTAGCGGCACGTCGAAGGAAGAGACGGATGATGGTTCTCTTTCACAGTCGTGCCTGAAGACAGTCGTGGTCTGTCTCATTCCTCTCTATCTACAATACGAGCTTTCGGAGAGAAACGTACCATACCTCACCTTATTTCTCAAATTTGTCCTTGACATTGCAGCATTATCTATCGTAAAAACTGATGTGGATCACGGCACTCACAGCGAAGGAATGACCTCGTCTCTTTCTCTGCATCAAAAGACTTGCGACTAAACACAGCGATGACGCAAGATTTTGTTCGCACGGAATAAGGAAATCATTTCTCTCCTCATTTCTAAGGAATAAGGAAAGAAACACTCTTTAAACAGGACAAAGTTGTGAGAATCTGTGGCGAGACCATCTCGAAGGTGAAGTGTGAAGCGTCTCGGAGTAATGATTTATATTGAACCCCGGTTTTCATTGGCAAGAAGAAACAATCTGCAAGATGTGCTACAGTCGATTTGTTTTTCGTTTAATTCTTCGCAGATCTGTCGAAGTCGTTTTCTTATTTGTTGACCATCTTATCTATCTTAAATATCTCTCGAATCGATCGAATTGACTTTCTGCTTGTCTGTCCGTCTCTCTCTCTCTCTCTCTCTCTCTCTTTTCGGGTACTTTATTTATTTATTATCACGAGGAGAGGTCTTCTTTTCTCTAATAAGCTCTTGGGAAGATTGCGCTACATTTCGTTATTACATGATGAAATGTGAATTCAATAGGAGTATTTACTGCTGTAAAGTCTTGAAGAAAGGGTCGAGTGTGTCGTCATAGAGGACAAGTACCCACTTTATGACTACGCAGGATTCCCGCCATCGTACATGAAAGGGCGGTTCGACGACGGAGATAATGGAATTAGCTCTTGAAAACAGGAAAATCAGGATTAGCTCCTGAAAACACGGACACGAAAAAGAAAGTTAGGAAATTTCATTATTCGTGCCCCAACAGGGGAATTTATGCAACTTCGATTTCGACGTATCTCCTCCGAGTAATATAATAATTATAAATTTTCGACGTACCGAATCGAGTCGATTCAACTTCATCATCAGCTTACAAACGTAAGAAAGCGTGAGAAACCATCTAGTGCTTTTCGAAACGTTTCATCCAGTAAAAAAGTGATGGTAGTGGAGTGGATGGTCGCAGATCCTCGATGCCGACCGGGGACCATTCCGTCTCCTGGCATCCTCCTCCTTTCTCCTTTTCTTCCCCTTCACTAGTCATTCCCCTCGTTAATCGGAGGGACTGCCTATGACGGTGCACTCGAAAGAGGCCGATTTGCCATCGCGTTTTTACTTCGTAATACGGGCGCCTGTTTTTAACGAGCCGAAGAACACAGGTGGATATCCCGGAAACGACTTCAGATTTATAGCGTAATGACTCATGGGAGAAAATTGAACCATCGGCTAGTCAGCGATTTCGGCAACACTTTACGAAATGACAACCCAGGGGAGGAAGTGGAGGTGACTTTGACCGAAGGTCGTTTCGCATCCGTTTCTATAATAACCGGATTTCGTCTCCGTGGTCATCCACTGATGCGGTAGAAGCCACGTTGCGACGACACCGTATGCAGAGAGACGATGGCACGTGGCTTCTCGTATCTTCTGTGTTTTGGACTCTTGCTGATCGAGTTCACACCTTCACAAGGAGCAGGTGTGAAAACGATCGAAAATGTATTCAAGGGTATCCAGCCTCTCATTGTGCCAACTCGAAGTCTCGTGAGTCCTTCCAACTTCATGGATTCTTTCCTGTTTGTTTTCTTTTCCCCCTCCGCTGTCTGGCGAGGAAGACTACTAGGAAGGAGTGAAGTTAGATGGTTTTGCTCGTCCGCGTTTAGGCCATGAACTTAGTCGTCGTTATCGCGAATAACAGATTCAACTAAAGTCTGGAATGTAAGTTGTCGTCGTGAATTTTCCGCCATTCGGCTGAGGGATTCTCTGGAACAATCCAAGTCTCACCGCATGCACGGTGTTGGGTGCTCTCTGTGCTCTCTCATCTTACTCACTGATTACAGCATCCGCCCATAGATGCCGACGGGTCATCTGATTTGTGGGACATTGCACTGAGTTGACTCTCAGAGTTACCGATAACGTAAATTCAACCGTGGACGTTAATTGACGGAACACAACGTTTGAATTGGGATCATGTTCCTGCGGGACACACGGAGAGCGTCCCACGCATTAAGAACCCACGCCCACTCAGGGTCCCTTTACCTGGGCGAGCATAAAACGTGGGCCCGTCTTTGCAAATAACGCTTTAGAGAGGACGATTCGCTAGAAACATTACTCATAGATTATACCGGAGGGGGTAGCAAAAATTGTTTCAATGGTTTCATTTCAGATAGAGTACCAAATTAGAGATCTAGATAAGGGCTGGGATGAAAGCTTTCATTTAGTCCTGGTTAAGTCTGCACTTACCAAGCGTCCAAGTGAAAACGAGGTGGTTTACTTGGAGGAATCTCTCTACTCGAGAGTTGGAGGGCGGAATCGCGGGTTCCATCCCAGTCACTTTATCTCTCTGGTGTTCCACTCTATTTCTTATCATTCGTTTCATGTAAACTTTGTATATTTGCATGACAGTATAGGAAAATAGCACGAGCTTCAGTGGTGAATTAATTCTGAAACCTTGTGGATGCAAAAGAATTCATTTTAGAATGTGAGAAAAGTATCTTTTTGAGAACTTGAGGGGTTTTGCTATTTTATACACGATTATTCCGATCATGCAGTCTCATTGTTTTCATGAAACATAGTAGAGAATGCTTCCAATGCTAACAGCGGTGGAAGACTAGCAGAATGTAAAAATATGGAGATTACGGCTAGGTCCGAAAAAAGAGGAAGAAGACAAATTGTTAAGCTTTCGACCACGAAGGCCTCCATGGTGGCAATTGCACGTATTCATCGATAAAGGCCTTCCTGCCATTTTTACGATGACAATTTACCTCTCTATGCGTTACAATAATTCTTTCACGGTTAAGTCATAACCCACAACCATCCGCGAAATGTAATTGGGCAATAAACTTGAATGCAGCTTTTGAACGAAAGGAAAATGCAAAAGGGAAAATGCGCTATCGACATCCAAATCCGCAACTCCATCAAGAGGTCCTCTAATGCAATGGAGGAAATGCATCACAAACATTAAAACAATAAAGTTCAAATCGTTTTTACCTTATGTAACGTCAATGGAATGGTTTACATTTTATTTCAAACTGATGTGAGTTTACGGAACGAACTAGAATGTTTAACAATAGGATCTAACGTGAGACCCAGTCGTAATGCTGAATTGATGTTATCACACCACGATCAGAAGATGTATCGACCGAGGACTATCTCTAAATCCGTTCTTCTCGTTAGATATGGAATCAGGAACCAAAAAGAAATCCTGGAATATTGCCTGTTTGCATTCTGCTCCTCATACGGTTGACGAATGCTGGCCTAAGGTTAGGGAATGAATCTTCTGCCAGACGACTTATATTTCTTTTTCAGCCCGAGCCTCCCGAGGGATTGGCGTCTGGCATTTCGCCAATGCTTACCATAATGCTTTATTTGCTTAAAGCGACGACTGGCAGCCGTCTGCGTTTCACTGGGCTCAAACTTCTCACTCACGGCTTGGAGCAATAACGTACCGACTTTTATCTCATCACTGGTATCAAATAGTCATTTTTGTTATCGCTGAATGGCAGTGCGTCAGCCCATCGTTGCTTTCAGCTAGTTTCGATCGATATTTCGTGTTCCAAAGAAAAATTAAAAAATCGCATGCGGAAGTGCTTCTGGTCCATAGAACAACCTGTCAACGTTTGAAGATCGTAGGATCTATTCACCCTCGCGAAGCAGATAGCGATTTCTTTAAATTCGTCTGAAGGATCTCGTTTCTATTTTCTTTTGTTGGGATATACGCCTATTTGTGAATTCCTCGAAGCTGGCTCCCACCTCACTTGGTCATAGAAAATTTAGCTATCTTTTTTTTTTAACTCTCAGTTCGTCTCAATTCAACGGAGTATTACTTAAGCAAACAAATGTAATCGTCTCGATTTCAGTTGTCTGAAACCACATGGACCATGAAGGTAAATTTCCTACCATCTCGTATGAAATGAACTCTCAATTACATCTAGCGCTTCTCTGTGCAGCGTTGCAGATAGCAATCGCCTGGCAAGTGAGAATGCTCGGGGTGAGTGAGAACGCTCGGGGGAATGGGTTCCATCCCCAAATGCGGAGCTATTTCTTACTTTAACTTTTGCCGCACTTTCAAAGAACGAATCTAACTTTACTCCGGAGTCTCAATTTTTCGTTATATTAATAACGCAATTTAGCACCACTTTGCGTCAATGTAGTTTTACATTGGTGAGATAGGATGCAGTGTATGTAAACCCTGAAGCTTAAAAACAATTACAAGAGATGATGAGAGAGCTAATAGAGGTAAGAGAGATGCATTAGCCAAACTGATGATGTTATCTCATCTCCATCGGTTCGCCCATCAATTAGGAACCGATGGAGAATTAATGATTAGGAACACTGCGACCGATTGAATAATGGAGGGATTTGATGTTTTCGATTGCTGCAGATTCCTTCGCTGACGAACGGCCTCAGATCGTCGCTGAACATCCCGGGGATCCCAAATGAGGCGTGCAACTGGCTCACCTGCTGCCTGGCAGGGTCGGTGGCTGGTCCTTGCTGCCTCTTCAACGGACATCCTTCTTGCTGCGACTGCTACGGTTATCTGAGGGGGTTCCGCTAGCGATCGGCTGGTCGAGTCGTGTCGCCTTCGTTCCGTCCTTCAAACACTGCCGATTTAGATGCTCATGGAATTCGTGTGGTCGATAAAAACGTTCCTCTTTCTCAGTGACTACATGCGTAAAGAAGAAACGGTGCAGGTCTTGCTCGTTGTGTTCGTGTCGAGATTCCCGCGTAGATTCCAAGTGCGTTACTGTTGGGATTTGTAGAGCGATCCGGGTCACACTCAGATTTGTTTAGAGAAAATTTCAATTTAAGGTTTGAAGGTATGTATCGGACGTCCAATTCAAAAGCATTCTGGAGTGGATCCGACTCACTTTGCGCTCACAATTTCTTCTTTGCAAAAAAAAAGTGTTGACGTGTAATGGTCGTTCTGAAAATCGGCTTTGTTTGTTTACTTTCATACAGCAATCAAGAAAAATGCTGAAATGAACGATTTGCATAGAAATTGTGTTCTTTGTCAGTGGATGGTCAATTTGAATTTTAGCAAGAGGAGACGTTAAGAGTTTCAAGAATGATCCGGTTCGGAACAATGTTGATCGCGAACGAAACCCAAGAGTTGACATATCGTGGTGTGACTCGCGTGGAAAACGACACGCTTTTGGGAAAATCCTCAGAAGTTTTTTCATTTTCCATGATTTTTTCCTGCGTCGAATTCGAAGGATTCTTTTGAAGAAATAAAAATCTGCGAACTTTCTTCGTCTACATTTGCTATCCCACGACGCAACGCCCTCGCAGACCCAATATCGAGCAAAAGGAATCTGCCAATTTAACTGCACAACGAGCAGTAAACAGAGGCTTGACAGTTGGCGGGTCGTCTTCATCATGCGATGGCAGTTTTTGGTCCCATTTTCATGCCCACGCGAACAAAATAATGCTTTCTCAAATACAATGCCCTTACAAAAAAAAAATCCAATTGGAGTCAATGAGATTTTTTTAAGCATAAAAAGTAAATGGGATTCTCATAGGAATCGAGGATCATATAGGATTCATATAGGATCCGGTAAGATTCCTGTAAGAATCCTCAAAGATTTTTTTGCTTCAAAAATACACTGCTCGTCAATTGAACTGGATATTTTAGATTCTCTCGTTTAAAAGTAACTTGGATGCATTTTTTGCTGTGAAATGAATGACAGGGAATTCCTTTCAACTTATTAATTACAATTCTCCAGCATTGCAAGTTAAGAACATATCTTCTGTTTTTACACATTTTAACAATAGGTAACAGTAGAATTCTTCAAAAACCCAAAACACAAAATATTCACTTCAATTGTATTATCCCAAGTAACACAAGATATTCCAGCAACGTTTAGGAAATGTTGATGAAAAATGTTGCATCATCACGGGCACCTAATCTGGGCCTATATTGGCATTACGGAAAAGCGTAGGCTTCACTGGTCCTGAACTAGATCGATATTTGACCAATATTTAACTATTTATTTCATCCATTCGTACCATATCCTTTACCTCTCTACTCAGACATTCTCATCAACAGGACGAAGCCTGTACTTGGCTTTACCCTCTACCCAAGCATAATACAGAATCTGTATCATGTACAGGCAGGAGACAGTACATTTTTGGAGGTGATCTTCTCCTGTATGTGCTAAATTGCACAATACAGGAAAAGGTCCGACCACAATGTTCTATGGAGTGTCCTCGAGAACAATCCTTCGTTTCCTCAGCTGGTTCCCAGAATGAGGATATGAAGTGTTGAGATCGCAGACTCTCTGCCATCGTTTTTATTGTCCTGTAGGATGAACTCGTCGAGTTCTTGGAAAGGGTTCTTTTTGGGAATATGAGCTTTTTGTTTATCTTGACCCCATTAATCTGTCAGGAAAATGAGGATAACAGGTGATGAAGTGTCTGTGTTCATTGGTTCTTATAATGAGACAATGTGAGACATATGGCAAGGTACATTCCCGTGCGGGACGATTCCAGGGAAAGGAAGAAGGCCACTTGTGCGTACTGTGAGAAAGCGAGACTTACGTCTCCACCTCGTGGCAAGGAGGACAACTTTACAATTCCCAAAAACTTCTAAGTCCATGTTGTATCAGAATGTTGTCGCTACGTTGTCGATGTCAAGAGTGTCAACATTCTCTCAATGTTGATAGCAAATGTTGCAATGACATTCGTAGAAGTGTCGCAGCAACATTCCAAGTGAAAACATTGAAGCAATGTTTTCTCAATGTTGTACAGCAACTTACAACATAGAGCAACATAGGCAACATTTCAGAAACGTTTCATCAACATGCTGTGTTAATTGGGAAGTCATAGCCTTGTCCTTGAGGCTATGTCCTTGAGAGGACAAAGCCGTATGTTAATATCCATATTGACTTGACTATTGATTCTCCAGAATGATCTTACAAGTAAGTAATATGGTCATCGTAGAAGATTCGTAGCGTGACTCGCTCCTCATCGTCATGGGTGGCATCAATTTCGCACGTCTCAGGGTCTTGGTGTAATTGATCCTTTTTCAGATCCCAATCACGAGAAGGATAAGAAAGACACCAAAACTTCTGCTTCGCGATTCTTTTTCTTTACAAGCAGTATTAGTCGTTTGGAACTTGGGAAACAACCCTTTTAGTGGGTCTCCTTTCCTGAAAGGAAAGAGACCACTTATAGTCCCGTCCTGTCCGTCCGTGTGTCAGTGTGTCACACTTTGGTTGTCCGACGATAACTAAAAAAATATTAGTCTGATCAATGCGAAAATTAGTAAGCGGGTAGATATGAACAATGTACAGGCTGAGTTCGTTTTGTGACGAATTTTCACCAAAATTGGCATTTTAGCAAATTTTGGATGAGAAATTTGCTAACGGAGGGGAAGCCATGAATACCTATGAGCCCTTCAGGATGTGGATCACAATGCGCATGCGCGTACAACCCAGGTTTTGAGCGCGGCACCGTGTCACCAACCAGTGCTGTCAGTTCCCTACCAACCTACCTGGCGAATGGATCCAACCACGCACAGCCTTCCATCCTCCCATCATCGTGTCATGGGCACTGTTTGTCTATTTTTACCAAATATAAATGAGAAATGAGCTTTTTGATGGTCGAAGACCGGAAAGAGATATCATTTTGTTCAATTAGGTGACAAAATGAGGGTTTCCTTAACTGAAAGGAGGCCCACTACTGGACTGGGCTTGCCCAACTTGTTTTTCTACACAATGCGAATGAACTAGCGTGTCTGTCTGCGCTCGCATTGTTAACTGGACCGGGCTGGACCGAGTCCGACCCTGTGGGGAGGAAGCAGTTGGGCAAAACGGGTTGAGGGATGCATGGCCTCTGTGGTGGGCGCACAATCCATTCAATCACATTAATTTTTTTTAAAGTATCATCTGTACATGTTGGATGTGGGATCCCTTGCCGGCGTCGAAAAGGACATTCTGCCAAGTCTGCTGGCTGGTGTCTGCTACCCTCTATTCACTGGGAGCTTAACGACTTAACTTAAGCCTGATTAACTCGAGCGCGTTCGGGCAAAGACACGACAAAGCAAGGACTAGTGGATCCACGAGCCAGAGATGATCGAGTGCAACTCGTTACGTTGACGACGCGAACAACTTACTGGTTGGAAAAAATTGGTGCCGCTCTCGAAAAGAGGGAAACAAAGTCTGGAAATTATATTTAAAAATCATCATTCCAAGATCCTCGACGGCTACAGGTCGAAGATAATCACCCATATTTGGACAAAAAAAAAAACCTGAATTTCATTATAATTTTCCTCGATGTGTTTGGAATTGATGAGGCCTGTTGGGGGAAAGAGGGTCGAAAGTCCTGCCATGTGACAGGACTTGCGACTCTCTTTCATTAGGGAATACGGCGTCCCTTAGTACGTAGGCAAAGAGGTGCTCTTAAGGGCATAAGACGATGTACCTAAATAGCGAAAAAAAAAAGAGCCGTCGTCGGCGAGAGACGTACAAAGTTCCTCTTGAAGACTGACAAAAACGTAACTACTTAAGCATGCTTTATTGGACCCACACGTCAATCACCTTTCTGCGATTGCATTTAAAATTGACGGAGATCCGAAAATTCATTATCTGAACAAATTATAAAGCCTCAAAGAGCAGCAAATACTATCGCTCGTTATTCTACCACCTCGAAATTAATTTTTCATTTTTAAATTGAAATAAAGCTTGGTTTGAAATGTATGTGTCGTGGTGTTTGCTGGATTTTAGGAGAATTTGAAATATCCCTTGTGAGAGGCAGAATTTTGGTGAACCCGCGGGCTGAGTGAAATCGTCTGAATGTCGCATGAATGTAAACACACCCAAGGGAGATTCGGAATTTACCTGACTCAATATTTCTCCTTCCCACGGCTTGACTTGCCTCGCCGCTGGCAATTATCTTTCCGTGAGCAGACGGCTGATGCCTGCCTTTGCTTAACACTTTCGGGCCGGGGTATTTAAAAAGGTTCTTGTTGGGGCCGGAGGTTTTTCGAAAAATTCCCGATTTTTTTTTACAGACCCAAGTGAACTCCGATTTTCATGGATCATGGTATTTTGAAACCTCCACTTTTAGCCAAACAACCAATCAACACAATAAATGACGTATATGGGTTTATCGAAATTCTATATCCCCCAAGGAGTATTCTGAATCCCCTTTGAATTCCACTAAGCCCCGAAACACACACACACACACGCATAAAGATTCCGAGAAACTACTATCCGCACATCGCAAACATTTGTGGGTACATATTAGGGCTGTACCGATGACCACAGTAGATCGATGGCTGATTATTATCTCATACCTATCGGCCGGTGCCAGTGCCCATTATGACGTATAGAGAAACAGTGAAGAATCATTATATTAAATATTTATTTAAATTGACCCATTAGGAAGCCATGTTCAATTTTTTGTTGGGCTGCCACGCTGGATGTTTCAAAGCATCGATGAATCGACCTAAAACATCGATAATGCAACGACTCACCCCAGAGGGGGGGGAGGATGCTGGCGGATTCAGTCCTTCCTCGCTGCGATCGGGTAGAGGTTTCTCTACTGTCGTTTCTTGCCTTCGGTGGATCGGGGAGCATACCTCTCTGTATTCCATAATCTCTCGCCTGTTATTGGGTTATCGGGGAGTGGGGGGAGGTGTGACCTTCGTGACTGGTAATAAAGCCTACTATGCCTCCAACTATCGAAAATGACATCCATTCATCAATTTATGCATCGGGATAACTCAAAACTTTCCTTATTACAGTTGAGAATCAGTTGCCAAGTTCACGTTTTTCTTTTTCTTTTTCTTCATCCTCCACGTTCTTCTTTGGACATCGACACCGGTAGCTTGCAAACCGGTCGATGGTCGATGGTGCCATTCCGGCGGCCGATAGCGGTGCTTGCCGATACATCGGTACAGTGACTGATTTCATTTGGTGCATACCACAAATCAGTTTAACGATGAGTTCAACTCATTCTTCAACACATATGTTTGGTATCAGATCAGTTCAGCTTCTGAAC
Source organism: Darwinula stevensoni (assembly GCA_905338385.1). Lineage (NCBI taxonomy): Eukaryota > Metazoa > Arthropoda > Ostracoda > Podocopida > Darwinulidae > Darwinula > Darwinula stevensoni. The sequence continues at coordinate 17,609 of CAJPEV010001553.1, forward strand.
AGATGTGGTGCACGTCACCCTATGTCTCGAGGAGGAGGTAGATGGTAGATTGTAGATGGTCGTTGGCAGGAGATAAACAAGGTGAAAGGGAAAGCGCGGAGTCAGAGCGATCGTTCGGAGGAAGAGCTGAAGGAAGGGATCTTTGGGCTGGTGCATCGTGGCCGCGAGCGCGTTGGGATTCCTCTGAGGCTTCCCAAAAAAAAAAAACAAGTCTTTCCCCAGCAGAGAGTGACATCTGGTCCTTTCGAGAAAAAAAAATTGAGGACCGAGAGTCTACATTGCCTTGCTCAAGGGATGCGATGGAGGGGATGGAGGGGAGATGTGGCTTTCACAAAAATGCAGACAAGATTTCATCTTCTTCCGAATCTAATTTGTGTTCATGGGAAAGCTCTTTAAAAGAGGAAGAACGGTGCAAAAGAATTAGAGCAGGGGTCGGGAACCTATGGCTCATGAGCCAAATTTGGCTCACGAACCGAAAAGTTTGGCTCATGAGTCATGGCTAAAAAAACATGGCTGTTCCTCATTTTTCTCATGTATCAAAGAATAGATATGTTTGTTGCCAATTTCAGGAAAAATAATTTATTTCCGAAAATCTTTGGCTCAAGAGCACTTTGCTCAATCTTAATATGGCTCATATGGCAAAAAAGGTTCCCGACCCCTGAATTAGAGTGATATGTGCAAAAAAAAGTTAAATTAAATATTAAGAAATCGGACGTGGACATGACGATTTGTAACGATATGACCACACCGACGTTTCGAGGCGGTCGAATGTAGAATGCAGAGCAAAGTGGAAAAAAGGGGAGGAATTCGTCTCCCTCGATCGGATGGGAAACCTATTGGAGGATTTAAATAAACGATTTCCATCGGAGTGAGGCCAGAGGGGAAAGAGGGGCAGAGAGACCACCGGCCAGTCTGTGAGAGGTGGATAAAATTTTGCGTGTGTGATGACGTCAGTGAGCCGTCCCGCTATAAAAGCAGGAGGTGTGACCTCATCGACCTGGCTGGTTGCCGCCAAGACTGGAAAAGTTGCGAATATTGTTGACTTGAAAATGGATATTTATGATGGGTATGATCCAATGTGAGATGGCCGGATATCTAATTCACACAACCCATACAAAAGAAGGAGTTTTTTTCGGATTTTAAGGCATTTCCTTAACTTCGTGATTTCGCGATATAAGTGTCTCAGGCCGAGTTCATACTCGTGCTGTACAGCATGCTGGATGCTGCAACTGCATACTGTCCGATGTAACATGCCCGTGTTGCATTGGATTTTGCCGCTGCTGTATATGCTGTACAGCACGAGTATGAACTCAGCCTTACACGGGTTCCCGTGCCGCAGACTCGCCTCGCCGCCCCGTCTACTCACACAGCATGCCCTTTATTCCAAGCCATTCCACCTCGAGAACGCGTTTCTGCGCAGATCTGAGAGGGGTTTCCCCGACTCTCCTCGGGTGGGGGTGAGACGTGAATAAATTACCAACGTTTCGAAGAAATACGATTAACCTCGTAGGAAGCAAGGAGCCGGAAGCCAGGAAGAAACTCACCGAATGCTACGAAATTCGCTTTTCTTTCCTTTCTTCGCTTTTTTCCTAAACGAAATGCGATTCATCTCACGAGGGCTGCGGTACCCTGCGGAACTTCTCGTACCCGTTTCGGAACTTTTCGGTTATCTTCCCACGAATTATCAGTGTTAGTGAATGAGAATCCATATCGGAATCGGGGTCGATGGAATTCCACCGTTTCTCGGATTCCCTCTTGGGGTTTCGTTCTCGTTGAACACGAGAAACGGTTCGGTGCTGCGGCCGAAGTCACCGTGCGATAGTAAATGGGCTCAAACATTTTCACGAGCAGATGACCATGATTAAATACGAAGCTTCGCGGCGTCGTTGAGAAGGGCGAAACCGGATAACTGCGTGTTTAACCTCGTCGGTTAGATCGGGACTGATGGAGCAGGGATCGAGCCCAATCGGTCAGGAATCATGAACCGATCGAATCGGGGTCGATTTCAATCAGTATCGGGGTTTCTTCACAGAATTTTCCGATGGAGGACCGCGGTCGACCGGCTGGGAGGAGATTCACCTGCCATCTCGTGTCGCATCGTTGGGACATTGTTTCTCTTTCAGCACTTGCCAGATGGCGAAACTGTTGCTCCTCTGTGAAATGACATTTACGACGTCCGTGTGGACGCCTCGATTTTATTGTTCAACATAAGAAACATCAAATTGTATGAATGCTAATTGTAAAGATTAATCTTCGAACTACAAGGACAAGGGAAAAGGGTGGTGGAATATTTCTCTCCGAATCGCAGGTGCCTGCTGCTGTCTAATCTCAAGACAATATTAAAATGGATGATCAATGTTAACTGAGGTTAAGCCCCATTAAGATGCAATTTTTTGCATTTAAAATTAAGACGGTGGTTCTGACTTCACTTTTTTTTTAATTAAAGAAATATCTCCTACGTTAGAAAGATTTCCACGACCAAGTGATATTCCATATCCATTTGGCGGCGAATCCACTCTCTCATTTTTTTCGTCACGGTTTTTGACCATTCGCCATTGACGTAGTCCACCTTAGGGTGTAATCACCTTCAAGGAAATTCAAGTAAGTGGATCCATGTCAGCACTACTCCATTTTCTCAATTACATGAATTGGTAAATTAAAACATAACTAAATACGTGGGGCGTGGTAATAGCAGTTCCCCTAAATAAAAAAAAAGGCACATCGAAATGAGCCTGAGCAATCTTGCAGGAATAATTTGTTTCTGTATGAGCTGAAAGTACGTAGAGAATGTAAAACAAGGAAGCATTTTGCAAATCACGTTATCCTAATCTCTTTATTTAAAATCTAAACATTCCTATGCGTGCAAAGTTTGCCGATTTCAAATTAATACTTCAAACGAATCGCATTATTTGCCAATATTCATTGCAAAATTCCCGTTATTTCTGCAGGACATCCATTTTTCGCTTTTCCTCTTACGAAGCTGGGAAAAAAGATCAGTTCTTCAAAATTTCCTTCAAAATTTAAACCTGTTCAAAATTCAAATTGAACTGAGAACAGAGAAGTTCTTTCAGCAATCCGAATTCGATGCTCCATTTGTGCAGTCGGCATCGATCCACGTGGATCTCAAGTTTGAAGCAATGAGACATGACAAGCAGCTCAGGACAGATAATGAATCCACGTACATTTCCTTTTTCCAGTATGCAGCCGCACACTTATGCAGCCGCTCACTCGTGTAGCCGCACACTTGTATGCAGCCGTCACTCACATCCTCATTTGTTTTTCCTCCCATGACTCTCGGCACATGACAGGCCGTACTCAATCGCGTATAAATGAAGGTTCTGCGCCCTGGTCGAGAAATCATTCTCACCACATTCAACGATCCTGTCGGCCTTCTTCGCGACTGATATGAAATTCATCCCCATACGAAACGTTAGCCCCTCGTTCGTCCGAACTTCACCGCTTTTTCCCCTATTCTTATCCTGAAGGGTCTTCTGACAGGTTGAGAGACGAAGGAAAAACCAGTTTTTTACCTCAGTTTCGTTGTCCAAATTTTATTTCAGGGAAAAATTCTTTTTATAAGGGTCAGCGTTGTGAGTCCTGCACTCTTGTTGCTTCACGATTTTTGTCTCTTCGAGGACTCATGCCCCACCGTAAAATTTAGACTTGGTACTTCAAAGTACCGAGTGCTTACTGTAAAAAGAGGGAGAAGTAGGTCAAGGACCGTAGACGCCACTACCGCCAGTGCAACTCTCTACGAGTGAAGCGTCCTAAAGCGTATTCTATGAATACAAACACGCGAAAGACAGAGAAGGTGTAGATCTCACGACACGGTGATCTTGGTCTTACAGGAAAACGTCTATCAAAGAGCATTTCCAAAGTTACTGACGTAACAACAGACTCAAAATGAAAACATATATGATGATATATCCTAAAGATGGTTTGGTCCAGAAATTCTAATTTAACAGTGCCTTATAGAGCAAGATACCTGTACCTATTCCGGTCAAAATTTTCTCATTTCTTTCTAAGGGCATCGTCGACTCCGTGATATACAGCTATAATGCAATCTATCAATCAAACTAGCAAATCCAGAGATATATAAAATAATTTAAGTTTATCGTCTGTCACAGGCTAGTAAGGAGTATGTTGAAACTCCTACTTCGATCATAGAAAGTGCATAAAAGCACGCTTTTTTAAGCGAAGAAGCTTCCATGAGCAAGCGAAACGTGATTAGATTTGGCACCAGCTTCAACAAACTCAGAGTGAAAAATCCGCCCTATCTGGATGTTTCACTCTGAGTTCGAATATCACGCGACGCCGTACCAAAGGTAACGTGATATTCAAGTCGTCCCATATTGGTGGATCCTAGCATGGCGAACGCGTTCCTGAGACAACGGCTGAACGAAGCCCTCCCCGTCTTAGAAGCCTTCTTCAAGCATTTTAAAACTGCTGGCGACGTAATAAAAAATGTGACACGTTTTAAAATCCTTCTCGTCCTCTCAAGAACGGGGAGCAAAAACTCTGTTGAAAAGGGGATGATAGCTTCAACCAGGAAGAAGAGATGGGGGGACAACACTCCCTCTTATAATTCATCTTATGAGATTGTGAGGCCCCGGGCCAAACTGGGACCCCACAAGGTCAGAAAATGTAGCTTGCCTCAAAACGAGAAACTTCAGTCCCGTCAACCATGCCATCATTGATGATCGTTGACCATGAACTTGCACTAGAATACTTGCGTCCATGAAGTTTCATCCGGTAGTCCATTGTTTCTAATCTCTGTTGACTGTGTCTCTGGTGTGAAATGATCGTTAAACTACTTAAACATGGAGTCAGTGGGTACGTTCACGATGCAAGTCGACCGACTCGATGAGGCACCTCGACCCAGAGAGCTGACGCCATTCCTATTTTGGTTCGTAGTAATTGGAAGCTGACTGGAATCGCGACCGTGTGGCGTGCCACGTTTTCTGTCACCTGAATCGCGAATCCAATTGTTAATTGAATCACAGGTGAAGGGTTATTCTTAGGTTGGGCAACCCATTCGTCGGTGTCGATTTCAAGCAAAGGAGTCGCTGAAACACGATAATGCACTAGAATATTTTCAATATGAAATGAAGTATCTTGAATATTTGTATACATTGAATGTAAATAGTACAACTGGACGATTTTGACAGAATATTGGGTGGGCAGTAATTGCGTGCAAAATTTCAGAGATTAACAAAGAATCCTTTCCCACTTGGAAAGGAAGAAAAGGGGTGGAAAAGATTACTTTTATGGACCTGATTTCCCAATCTGTCAGTTATACCTCTGCCTTAGTATAGCAGCTTAATAGCTAAATGGCTAAGCTGAATGCAGATTCTTTGTAGGTCTCTTCGCACCACTTGCCAATGTGGTCGATCGATCGGTGCAGCATCCCATTGTAGGGCTAATGTCTATATTTATCGTGTTTGGAATGAGTAATATGAACATCCAAAGATACAAATCCAAATTTTAAAAAATTATTTGTGCCCATAACCCCTGCCTGAGAAGAAGGGGGACGGAGTGGAAGAGCACCTTTTTCTTCTCTCGTGGGCTTCCTGTTCAAGGAATCCTTGAAGATTTTGGAAGAGCAATTGAAATAACCTATGCATAATCCGTCGTGTACATTGCTGGAACATTTGCTTCAATTCCAATGCCGATCTCAAGCCCCGTGTTGCTGCACCGTCATGTTTCTTGCGGAAGTTTCAAAGTCCGACTGCTCAAACCTTGAGAATGTGAATGGCCTGCGTACTTGATGGTATTCAGGAAGGAACCGTGTAGGGGGAGTATCTCCACCGTGTGACTTGGGTAAGCCGGAAGGCAATCGAGGTGACCGTGCATCGTCCGAGCCAAGCACCGCATTCCTTTCAGGGTATAAAGAAGCTAGCTATCAGGGCGGGAAGTGTGGAAATGTGTATGCGGGGTCACCCTTGCCTCACTCTGCTCTGCGGGAGCAGAAAAATCACCCCATCTTGGATGAGATAGCATAAATCCTAGAGACGTTCTGCCCTACATGGCTGTCCACAATCACGTGATTTAAAACGTGTTTCGTTTCGATGAGCCATACATGGATTACCACGGACAATTCGGTTTTCAGAAAGGTAGTGCCAGAAGAAGGAAGCGTCCACCATAAGGCCCTCTTTACTTTTCCGTCCTTTTTTTACATCCAGTATATCCGAAGGCAAATAATTTTTTAAAAAGTATTTAAAAAATCAAGTTAAAATTTCCTTGGGTTTTGGCGTAGATGCGGAGGTTTCGCTTGATAATTCTCTACTTCTCTATTCAAGGCTCTACAATGAGCCTTGTAAGTAGTACTTCCATGGAAGATGGCCGTCGATGCATACTAAACCGAAAACTTGCTCTGACGTTTTATCACAGAAGGATCGGAGAAGACAGGTCATCCTGAATAAAGTAGTTCTTTCCATGACAAGGTTAGAAAAGGGTATTTACCGGCATTGTCTGGTTTCTTGGCGTTTCTTTATCCTTCCTTACCGTGTCTAAACCTGGTTTCCTTGAAGCTCATCCTCTGTTCATAACATCCCCGGAGGTTCTCCTTTTGCAGCACAAGGGGGTCACAATCAAGTTGGTTTGCTAAATTACATAGTTGCCCTTGGGTGACAAACGTCCTGGACGTGATGCTTTTCACACGATTTTCTAATTATTTTTCAAGAGCGTGGACGGGGAATATGTTAGACTCGACCCATGACCAGGAGCCCTTCAAATTGTACGATTCTACGAAAACGCTGCAGGGTCTCTTTCAACGGGGAAAGAAAAAAAGAAAAAAGAGATAAAATGAGAAGTGGAAGGAAGGAGGACCTTATCTCTCGCTGTCCTATCCCCATCAGACTTGCCCTCCAGGAAAGAACCAGGAAGACCCAGGACTTCAGATGAATTGGCAGATTCTACGGACGATTTCCCGTCGTCTCATTCACGTCCAAAAATTTTCAAACGTCTTTCACGCGAAGACTCATGATTACTTTGTGTAATAGCCTTGAACTGCCGTTGCTATAAAACTTTCGCCTTGCGGAAAAGAGAAGCTGTCGGTTCGCCATTTTGAATGCGACTTCGGCATCTCATTTCATGGTTTCGGTCATGCATTTCCTCTTTCATTTCCTGGTCGATTCCCCGAAGGGTAGCGTGACGCCTTTCGTTGGGGTTATATTCTTTGATCGATGAAAAAGGAAAGTCCTAGTATCGAAGCACTCGATATCAGAGGTGGATCATTATATTTTTTCCCGTCTCACTTGTTCCTGTGGAAGGGTCAGCGCTTCATGGTGTTTTTGAGGAATCGTTATCTCACCTTCGTTAATAAAGACATGTTCAATTCTCAAACGGCACAGATACAGCACTTAAACATACATACGAATATTGTATGCAGATCACGTTTTCTATGAGACGGAGTTTTGGGAAGAAAAGCCTCTTTGTATTCTTCGGCATGTAGAAAGTACTGTAAATCCTTAAGAGCCTTGCTACTGTGTACAAAACACGCTGGAGGGAGTGAGTCACAGACGCACTAATGACGGGCGAGGCACGGAAGAGGTTATGAACTGTCGTAGTATTTCAGCAATAACTTTTTTCCTCTGCAGGTGCCAGCACTGACGAATGGGATTAGGACGGCCTTGAACGTACCAGGGATGCCAAACGAAGCTTGCAATTGGCTGATCTGCTGCCTAGCCGGTTCCATCGCCGGACCTTGCTGTCTCCTCAACGGAGATTCTTCTTGCTGCAATTGCTATGGATACCTTCGCGGTTTCCGCAGGTGATCGGCCTGCCCCTCTTCACTCGTCACTTTCACTGCCAGATCTTGCTTCCTCTCCCTTTCTGCAATAAAAGTTCAATTCTGACCCGATTGAGAGATCAGTCTCGACGAGCTTTGCTTCCAGATGCACTTCAACGGGAACTGCAGGGTACTTGCTCTGCGCATGACTAACTGTTCGTGGGTGACCGGGTCTACTTCTATGATGTGAGTAGAGGTTAAATACAGGATAATAATGAGCAGAGGAAGACAAGCGACGCCCAAAATGAGCCGATGGAGGGTAACTAGTGTAACAACGAGGTAACACAAGGGTCATTCCGCGCCAAATCGACCAGTATTTAGCTTGACCATCTCAGTATTTTTAAATATGGCAATCTCACGATTAAAATGACACCAGAATTAAGCTTATATCTTAATTAGAGGTGAAGTTATTGCAGAAACAGTTTCACAATTCCAGTCTGAATGGGCGATGGGAACGAAAATTAGGTCACATTAAAATGCATGTATCTGGAGATCTGTGCGAAAGATAAAATTTTTTTGAAATAGGTTTCTTTAAATCGATTCCTTTAAGTATATGCCGATTTTCGTCAAAATCCGAGATAGTCGATATGGCTTGGAATGACCCACAAGCTACCTTTAGCATGTCCCACCGCAAGGTCAGAGGAAACTAGATGGAAAAGGGCTGGAAGTTGACATGGACTGGGTGCTTGCTCAGCCTTGAGGCTGATGATAAGGCCGAGGTCCTCTTTCTTTCCGTTACCACTTCTCAATGAGTTCAATGGAGGAAATGCCTCGTCTCAGAATCAGTTGATAACAGTTCACATCCGCTCTCGACTGTTGTTAGGGGATGGGGAGGGCCAAGATGCAAATGAAGATGTCCCCTCAAATCTGACTTTTGATTGACTGGGGAACAGCGAGGAGTCATGATGTTTCTTAAATAGAAGGCTAGTTTCGAACAATGGAGGACCTAGATATTCTCATATTAATATTGAAAGTAAACGTTTGATAGACTTAGTCGAAACGTGGTGAACTGATGGACTAGGATTGCCAGAATATAAATCTTTCACTGTGCTGCCCAGAAGAATCTCCCGTTTTGGGATCTGTTCTGTTGGAGTAACTGTTCTTATAGCATGTGGATGTAAGAGCGCAGGTGGTGGTTTGGGACGGTGACAAATTATGCTCGCTGGACTTGCTGGAGGGAGACCCATTCTGTCTCCCTTTGTCTCCCTTTGTCCCCCTCTGTCTCCACCTTTGGCTCCCCCATCATCAGGTATGAAAAGACAGTCGCAAATGGAACCCGATGTACGATGATCGGTGTCACGAAGGAAAAAACTACATCAGAGACCGAGATCCATCCGCAAAAGAAGGGACTCAGACGCGATCGATGTATCATGCTGTGGAGAGTGCAAGATTTTACTGATGGAGAAAAAAAACAGGCATATCTCCCATGATGCGCTGAGAGGCTCGGAAGGAAGCACATTGGACGAAAAACACGAGACAAATGAGACAGCTGAGGCTGTACAAATCGATCGCCCATTTATGAGCGGGACCCAATTTCAAGCCAAATTTAGATCACCTATTTCTAGTCTGCGTTTTTCTCTTAGGACATGATTCCAACGACAACACTGTTACCTATTCCGGTCGATGGAGACCTTGATTGGGCTATAAGTGTCAAGTTCAAAGCACCATCAAGAAGCGACACCCCTGGAAAGGCCCCAGGTATCGATGCGTTACCTGGAGGCATATATATGTTAGTGCCTCTTCATTTGGTAAACGTGATAACAACAGCTTGTGATTAAATGGTTACATATAGTCATTGTTGCAAGGATGACCCGACCGCGCAAGTAATTACAGGGGCATTGGGCTCAATTTTACTCAGGGAAGATGTACGAGGTACTGCGGAGTACCTATAAATAGGCTGAAGAGCTGGGTTACCCATAAGGAATTGCTTCCAAACATCACGGGAAGAGTACTACCTTGTAGATCAACTGCACATTTCGGAGACGATACGAACCTAGTGTCTGCTGAAGAAAGGAGGGAAATGGTATACCTGCACAGTATATACAGGTATTTCAGAAAGCCTTCGATCACTTTGAATGGGGGGGGGGGGGGCCCAATTGTCAAAGTTACACGCACAGGCACAAGGAGTTATTTATCAGTGCTGAAATCAACTTTTGCCGACTCAATGATTTATGCGAAATTCGACTAGAGTCCTATGTGTCAACTCCGCAGGATGAACGTTGGCGGGACACAGGGGTGCCTCGCCAATTTTCTTCGCCAAGTGTATAAACGACATCGTGGAGCATGAAAGGGGATGTGAGCACGAATGGGGATGTGAGTAGGAACGAGGATGTGAGTATGACGCACCAATTACCGAAAATCGAAACTGCGCTGTGGCCTCTACGCGGATGATATTGCGCTTTCTTCCAAATATCCTCATGACCTTCGCAATAATGTCTTCATGGAATATTGTGACGGTAATTATCTCACGGCTGTGAGATAATTACTGTCACAATATTCCATGAAGACAACCGTTGTAGCCTTCGAGAGAGGCTACCGTTTTTCAAGTGCAGAAATATTGGCGTAAAAGGAAGACCAGTTCGCCTTTATGCGAACGGTCAAGTACCTGGGATTTGTTATTGCAGGTAACGACGAAAGGAAAATTCTCATTTCACGGATGTCTGCGCAGGGGGATAAGGTACTCGGACGCCTTAAATGCAACGCACGGAAGCTCTCTACATTTAATGGAAGTTCTTCGGTCCTTTCTACCGGTTTATATGGAGCCGATATCATCGGTCTTATCCACTACGCCATCCGATGTGACGATCTCCACTTAGCACGTTTATGCAAATCCACCAACTCCCCAAGTCTGTCTCTCGTGCTGGTTTCGATATGCAAGCTCGGGGTAACTCGACCGAAGAGCACGTCGTGGAAAGGGTATCGTGTTTCTTGGATAGGATATCCTATTTGCCATCAGAGTGTGGTAGCTGCATGCCAATGCCTTCGAAGGAAATGGGCCGATTCTCGTATCTAACGTTGGCTACTCGAGATATGTAATCTTGGTGTTGTGCCGGAAATGGAATACATATGGGATTTTTAGATCTCCAGTCCCTCCACATGCGAGACGATTCAACATTCCTTGAGAATTCGAATGATTGATTGAGGGGAAAAGCTCGACGCTCCCCGTTGGCATCTAACACACACACACAGAAAATTCAGTGCCTCAGTTCGATGCATTTTTCTCGCGAAAAAATCTGTCCTCCATGTGATGCGTCTTTATCGCATCGAATTTTGGATGCGATAAAAACGCATCACATAGAGGACAAATTTTGGATGCGATAAAAACGCATCTCATGGAGGACAACTTTTTTCTCTACCAAATTGCATTAATTTGATTCTGTGTGCATAGGACGATCGCCCACCTCCTATGGGGCACTTCTATTTTCCTCAACGAAGCAGCTGTCACTGCTTCAATCGCATATCATTTTAACTATAAAATATAAACATGCATAACACTCAATACGAATGGTGGTGTCGGGCACAGAGTTTAAATCAAAATCATCGATGAAACTGAAATATAATATTGGGCATCCATGGCGATCAAGTGCTAGGCCGGACCTTCAAAGGGTTCAGGAAATACGTCGTTTTCAGATTGAATTCGTACCCAGTGGCTGTATTTTGGCTGAAGAGTCAGGGGGCCAGGGCAGGAAAGTGGGGGTGCCCAACCCCATCAGAGCGATATCAGCGATATCATATTAATGTTTTTCACTTGAGTCAGACACTGTTTCAATTGACTTCGGCACTCATGCATGAGGAACGTCCCATGCACGTGTGTCCGAATCAAGGGAAAAGTTGTCTAACTCAAGTGAAAACATTATCGCCAAGGAGGCGCCAAGCTCTGTCTCATGGGTGCCCCGCC
>CAJPEV010001553.1:32762-63298 GCA_905338385.1 Darwinula stevensoni
TCTCTAGAGCGCAGTTTTCGGTAACATTTCCGAAACTGCACAACAGAATGCAAAAAATTAGTGGAGTCTCTAGATGGCAAGAGGTGACCTGATCAGTAGTCTAATTCCGAGTCTCTTGAAAAATGTTCCTATAGACGTAACGGCGACATGGGTTGCCACAACACAAAGTCGCCACCGAAAAGCAGTTAATGCGATTGGCTTCATGGAAGTATATTCATCCGAGAAGAGAATCGATCGCTTTCCCCTTTCCCCTCCCTCTCGTAAAACGCACTAAAACGCGCAATATGGACGCATTAGATAACGTGCCAAATGACACCAGTGAACTTCTAAATTCCCTTCCTTTGTAAAAGAACTGAAACAACTCTTTATTAAATCATCGCCCAAGTAGCAATTTAATCTCACCTGATGAAACTAGTCGACCTCTATAAACGACTGACTCATCCAATGACTGCGAAGGCGACTGTCTCGCCAGTTCTCAGACAAAACTTAGCCAGGAATGAATAGTGCGCTTTCACTTAGAGTTACGGTGCTTCCAAAGAAAGCAGAAAATCAGCAAATGAATAAAAAGGTTCAGTTCTGTTAATTTCATTTAGATGTGCATGGGAGGAGACTCGGAATCGCAGTCGAATGAGACAAGTAAGCGATGCCTACAAAACAACTTAATCCACAGACTAAAAATCTCCAAAAAGTCCCTTGCGTCAGATTTTCTTTCGAAGGATACCCGAAGGCTGGGAAAATGCTACTGAAAGGAAGGTGCGTCTTCCGACGGATCCGCGCTCCAAAAGAGGCTGTTTTAAATGCGGTGAAAGATGCGTGTCGTTCAGGTCCATCTTTCGTGTTGCCGATTGTGAATTCTCTAAGACGTTATAGAGACTTGAAACATTTCATCAAGCCCTTTCTATGATGCGACAGGATCAAGAGAAGAAACTGCGGCATTCTTACGATATTCCGAGCAGAGGTTCTTGCTGCATTCTACTTATGTATTCACCTTGAAGCACTAAACTATGCATCTCAATTCATATTGAACGGGCATATTTTTGACATTTCTGAGACATATTTTTTTGTTTCCACAAAAAAGTTTCCGATTGGTCCTTGATGAAAACAGACATACGATGCTAAGGCGGTAAACCTTCTGCTTGGGCGATCCTGGCCTTAGTTGAGCCAAGCGGAGAACGTGTTTGTGAGGGTGTGACGGTTTTACAGGGCAAAACGCTTCTACACACAGAAAATCCAGTGCCTCAGTACGATGCATTTTTCTCGCGAAAAAATCTGTCCTCCATGTGATGCGTCTTTATCGCATCGAATTTTGGATGCGATGAAAACGCATCACATGGAGGACAAATTTTGGATGCGATAAAAACGCATCACATGGAGGACAACTTTTTTCTCTACCAAATTGCATTAATTTGATTCTGTGTGCATAGAACGATCGCCCACCTCCTATGGGGCACTTCTATTTTCCTCAACGAAGCAGCTGTCACTACTTCAATCGCATATCATTTTAACAATAAAATATAAACATGCATAACACTCAATACGAATGGTGGTGTCGGGCACAGAGTTTAAAGCAAAATCATCGATGAAACTGAAATATAACATTGGGCATCCATGGCGATGAAGTGCTAGGCCGGACCTTCAAAGGGTTCAGGAAATACGTAGTTTTCAGATTGAATTCGTACCCAGTGGCTGTATTTTGGTTGAAGAGTCAGGGGGCCAGGGCAGGAAAGTGGGGGTGCCCAACCCCATCCGAGCGATATCAGCGATATCATATTAATGTTTTTCACTTGAGTCAGACACTGTTTCAATTGACTTCGGCACTCATGCATGAGGAACGTCCCATGCACGTGTGTCCGAATCAAGGGAAAAATTGTCTAACTCAAGTGAAAACATTGTCGCCAAGGAGGCGCCAAGCTCTGTCTCATGGGTGCCCCGCCCCCGCCCCCCCCCCGTAAAATACGCCACTGTTCGTACCCCATTCATCCCCAATACACACGAAAAGGAGCACTTCCATCGATTGCAGATAGCGACACCGATAAGCGCGGTTATTTAAAACCATCTGATGAAAAAATACGCCACTGTTCGTACCCCATTCATCCCCAATACACACGAAAAGGAGCACTTCCATCGATTGCAGATAGCGACACCGATAAGCGCAGTTATTTAAAACCATCTGATGAAGGATGTCCTCTGGAGTCTGGAGTCTGAGCTTTCTTTCGGTTTCTTCTACCCGGGGGGGGGGGTACTATGAATTCAATCCGAAAATAATTTGCGGGTGCACTAATTGATTTAAGATGATAGGCTACAAATACTGGTATTCTTTAACGTTAGACAAACCTATTGTGGGAATATAGTGGCTTTTGAACTTAGAGCCCGAATGCACAAACCTCACTTAGGGGAGATAACGGGGCCTTTTAGCGAAGGAGCTTTTTTTCTCCCATAGGAATCCATGTATTCTTAAAGGACTGTTAACTATCTATAGTTAACAGTCGGATCTTACCATACTGGCGATACGTGTTGCACCACCAACGCGCCAACACCGATAAGCGCGGTTATTTAAAACCATCTGATGAAGGATGTCCTCCGGAGTCTGAGCTTTCTTTCTGTTTTCTTCTACCCGGGGGGGGGGGGTGGTACTATGAATTCAATCCGAAAATAATTTGCGGGTGCACTAATTGATTTAAGATGATAGGCTACAAATACTGGTATTCTTTAACGTTAGACAAACCTATTGTGGGAATATAGTGGCTTTTGAACTTAGAGCCCGAATGCACAAACCTCACTTTGGGGAGATAACGGGGCCTTTTAGCGAAGGAGCTCTTTTTCTCTCATAGGAATCCATGTATTCTTAAAGGACTGTTAACTATCTATAGTTAACAGTCGGATCTTACCATACTGGCGATACGTGTTGCACCACCAACGCACCAAACGGAATACAAACAACGTATGAAACTGGACTCGAAGAATGAAGTAAGCGGTTACATGGGAATCCCTTCGAGACGCACGTGCTACTCGCGCGGATCGGAGGGAAGGTGAAGTGGCGAACAGGCCATGCACTCAGGCGGTTGCCTGTGAATCCGTACACCAACGCGCCAAACGGAATACAAACAACGTATGAAACTGGACTCGAAGAATGAAGTAAGCGGTTACATGGGAATCCCTTCGAGACGCACGTGCTAGTCGCGCGGGTCGGAGGGAAGATGAAGTGGCGAACAGGCCATGCACTCAGGCGGTTCCCTGTGAATCCCTTGATTGTCAATGCATAGCCCCGAGGGTTCAGGGGGGGAGGGAGGGGGGGAAGGCTTCCTCGGCACGAAGTGGAATATGGAGCTTAAGGTACTATGGGAGGATGAAAATCGACCCGCCTGGATCGAAATTCTGCTTTATAATTATTGTAAGGGACCTCAAGAAAGGGCCTTGGAGCCAATTGCTGACTCTCTCAGGTCACGCCCGGGGGCATGATTTGAGGTCAAAGGTCACGATTCGCATGCCCCTCTTTGAAAATCTGTATCTCCCCAACCCTTGGGTAGAGCGTTCCTTAATTTTAGGGTAGGCCTAACCCTCTTGAGTGTCAATGCATAGCCCCGAGGGTTCATGGGGGGGAAGGAGGGGGGGGGGGGGGAAGGCGTCCTCGGCACGAAGTGGAATACGGAGGTTAACATGCGTCTAGACGATGCAAAGCAACTCAAACCACCCTCTCGACTCGGCTATAGACGCACTTTGGTTTTGCAAACGCCTTTCAGGCGACCCGGCACGGTCGGAAAACGAGAGATATAAATCGAAAATCCAGCTGATGTCTTTTTCTCTTGAGAAAAATAAATCGAAATGCGAAAATTGAGAGAAGTATATCGTCTCGATTCACCGATTTCTCTGAGTGTATTTCGATTTAGAGGGTTATATGCATTATGATGGAAATGGGAACCCTGCACTTTCCGAGGCTGCAATACAAAAGGATAAGATTAAATACAATTCACGGAATTCCGCGGATTTTTCGGTATTTCTACTATATTGATGCACTTGCATCATAACTTCATGAGTACCCAGGAATCTGTATTACGGAAATGCCCGAGCTGTACCCACTGCAGGACGGAAACTGACAATTTCAGTTGAATCGCTCTATGTCTCAGCAATGATCCGAATGGCTTTGGGACCCCCTAAGAACAAGTTGAACAAATTGCGCAAGTTTATGCCATTGACGCTCTCGAAAAAGACAAGTAATAAAGGAATTTCTCTTCCCCTTGTTTAGCTTATTTGAATAGCGATTTTCCGCATCATAACACGACGCACCGTCGCGATTCACTCTACTTGTATGCAAATCTATTGGGAATTTCAGAAGGATTCGTGTCTTCCCTGCCTGAAGCATGAAATAGCGCCTCGTCACACTGATACAGGTCTGTGTCATCTTAAATTTAACCAATTTTTTCTGACACTTTGGCGCCACAAATAACTTTAGCATCAGTCAACACTCTGTTAACATCTTCACGGATGAATTGCTCCCATATGTTGTCCTGGTTTTCTTTTTTTAACCACTCAAGTCTATAATGAAATGGGAAAGAAATCGTTCGGCTTTAGTTCTACCGACGGAGAAGTATGCTGTTGATTCGTAGGGAATGAGAATATGAATCAAAACTATGACTGGATAGTATGACTTGCATACCTCTTTCGACCTTCAACGAGAATGAGGCCGCGTGCCTTGGCATTCGTCATTTTCCCCCGGTTGATTTGTTGCTGACAATTTAGCTTGAAATGCAAGGTAGACGGCATTTTCTCCGATTAAAACCTGTTTCTGTTTTCTATTTCCGTTCCCTCTTCTTTCATCCAAAAGATTTCACGTCCAGTTTTCATAACAATCTCTTGCCATGAAGAAGATTCCTCCACAATTGACTAGAGAAGGAAAACAATTTCTCAGAATCCTGATATTCCAACGGTTACGTATACTTCGAAATCTGTCCAATCGGGGGAGGCTTTTTTAGAGAAATTTTTTTAGGAGGCCTTAGCCTTCGAGGAGAAATCTTCGCAGCCGATTCCCTTGCCGTGGCCACAAGTCGTCGGCTGCAACTACCGACACATGCGGCACAATGCGACATGCCACCATCCGCCGACTGCGTAATATCTTCTTCTCTTTTAAAATGTTGACATTTTTAATTATTCGTCATCTTCGACGACACGAAATGTGCACACCTTGCCGTCGGTAAGCAGCTCTTCTATCCAGGCTTACATCGATGCTGTGAGTACGCCCAATTGTCAGGAGAGTGCCTAAATTCTGCTATGGAGAAGGAGAATTACCAATTTCTAACTCATTCCCAGCATTTACCTCCGACGCAGAGGGGGAACTGCTCCTCTAATACATAAACTGTATCAGAGAGATTTCTGCGCTTTTCTGTAAGATCTTCGGTAAGAAGTAATTCTACAGGTAAATAATTACTTCTTGGATGAAATACTTGTAATTGCAACTAGTTACTTTTCAAAAGTAACGCGGCACAACACTGCCTGTCGGAGCTATGTCCATCTTATTAAAATTCCTCCCCAGGTGGGAACATCCATTTGGGTCGAGAAACGCCTTTCGCGAATGATCAGGTGTATTTCCACCAGGCTCAAAATCCTCTCTACATGGTCGTTCATGCAGCAGGACGCAGGTCGACGTTTTCTATGGGCCGTCGACATTAAATTAGGAATGAGCGCGATTGAAACCTACCTTTGGAAATAGGTAGGTTTAGAAAACTTGATAAATAATAAGTCAATAGTTGGCAAAAAATTTGTTATTTTCGTTATGAGTCTTGTCTAAACTCATTAATCAAACCTCTCCACGTGGATTGGTCGTTCACTATTTGCGCTTGCATTTCCCCAATTGACAAAAATAAGGTCACAGTTTAGAATACTTTATAGATCCTTTTCAGCGTAGGATGACACTTTCCTTGTTATTAAAAGGCTTAATCGCGTTTGGAACAAAATTGGGCTTCACTTTCATCATCAGAGTGCACGATAGGGGAAAGGAGAAGGGAATGAAGTAAAGGCAAGTTTTTCAAAAATCGTTTTCACATGATTTCTGTTGAAAATTTTTTTTTAGAAATTTTTTAAATGGACAGCTCCAATGATTCCCAAATTGAACTTTATTGGAAAGACAACTCTGTACCTTAAGCCTCTAAAAATTAATACATTTCATTCATTCTTCCAACTATGGATTCCATGTACGAGGTACAAACAATTTCAAAATAAATGTTCTCCATCTGTTGTCTACCAGTTACTAGTTGGGGGATCAGGAACGATGAACAATGAATCGCTCTTGTTCCAAAGCTTCCTCTCGCCCACGAGGAATTGGAAGGGTTGAGGATGATTCAAGGGTAAGCTCGGGACACTCTCGGGTTTGGGATGAGGAAGTCCTATAGTGGTGCGAAATGTGAATTTCTGCATGAAGATGGCCATGAACAAGAAGATTTCCATGAGAGCCACTGACTCGCCCGGACATTGGCGCTTCCCTGTTGGCAATGAGTGTTCAAAATAAAATGCTGCATGTCAGGCCCTAGTCACCTCGAATGAGTTGACCAACCGAGAGAAAATGGAAAGTAGCTAGGGACTTTGGTCTTCAGGGTTCCATCTGGATTGAGGAATCTTCCCGGATCAAACTTCCCTGGATCGGGCCAGAACTTCGGATCCATGTGACACGCCCAGACGTTTGCGAAAACAATTGTCCCCTATGGAACATTCCGTGTTTTAAAAAATGAATATCTTATTGACTGATATGTTATTATTAACGTTTTATTATTGACGTTTGATATACTCAGTGAATTCCGATGCCTCTGCTATCTATCAATGATTGCTGCAATTCTTTTGGATACTGCATTGGAAATTTGGAGACTTCAAAATTAATAGTTCAAGAATGGGGAAATTCTGTAGAAAATAATTTTAGCTAGATTTTTGGTTCACCTTGGGGAAAAGAAATCCAGCTACTTCTGTGTCCTCGGTGGCCGCGTGAGGCGCGCCCACAGGGAGCATGACTCCTAGTCGCAGCACTTCCATCATGAAGGCTTGAGTATACTGCATTCTGTATGTATTCCACAAAGGTTATTATTATTATTAATTCTATACATTTTAAACGGGAGGATTTTCTGGCTGATTTTTTTCTGCATCCATCGACAATATATCTCAGATGAAACCTGTCTCGGTCATCCAGCGAAGGAAGTCTGTCGGGCCCTACAACGGAGTCAACTTCAGCCTGGAGTTTCTCCTGAATTTCGGGGTGGCAGAGGAGAAACAGGACGCACCAACGAATGGTGTTTGTTGTTGTCTCGCTCCCGGCGATGAACAGATCCGAGATGATTACTTGCAATTCGAATTCTAGGGGTAAGAGGAAACACTCAATTAAAGAACACTAGAGATTTTCCTCCTTTTTCAAAGGTCATCATTAAAATACCTGAGAAATTGGGATTGATCTCTCCTCGAGCCTTCTGTCGTGCCATTTCCGTGAGGTAGGCATCAATGAAATCCTTGGGATCCTCGGAAAGTGAAAGGTTTTTCTTGTGATCTTTTATCTCCTCCTGGATGGGAGTTGTAATAATTACTAAGCATACAAATAGGTTAACTTCATCAATAGCTAATCCTTCCAGGTCCCACTTGGTTCGGGCGTCCTTATATGCCACAGTTCTTGGACGCTTTATTGTCATGCGTAAAAATATTTAAAATATTCGTTCTTCAAATTGCATATGGAGATGGCGCACAACAAAGCCAAGGTGATCCGACAAAAAGGACTCACTTTTAATTCCTCCTTTATGGAGGCGGAAAAAAATTACAAAGACTCAAGATCCTAAAGTGAGGAGAATCCCGGGATGACAGAAGTTTCACTTAAGCTCCCAAAATAGTAGAGACCTTTCACATTCTGGCGGAGCTCCTCCATTCTTGGATGGCTCTGCAACCGCCATGGGGCTGGGTGGGAGGGTTCGTATCTCTCTCCATCCATTCGTGAAAAAGGACATCATCGCCTGCTCATCTTTAATTGGCGAAATCATGTTAATTTTTCATGGAAAATGCTTTACGGAATTTCATGCGGGAATGGCCTTCATTCGCATTAAGTCGGAACTTTTAAGTCCGACCAAATTGCACCAGGTCTGTTGAGAGGCAAAAATTATTTGTGGGATGATTTCGCATATACGGCTAGGACGCTGAAAGTTTAAGAAGCATAAAGTTTCGAAGATGGACGTGGCAACCCAACGCATGACATTATGCTTACTTTTCAGCATTTTTATTATCAATATTTCATCATTGTCGTACTTTCTACTAATGATAATCCCCGCATACCTGATTGCTTTTTTGCCCTTTACTCTTCTGACATTTTTTTTACTTTATGCCCTAGTTAAGCATCATGAAGTTAAATTCGCTGGCAACTACTCCCTATTTCAAGAAAAATATAGAAAGACACTAGATACCGAAAATATTTTCGATAGGGTTGTCACGCTCCGATCCATGCGTCGACAGGCTCGAAGTGCTGGCGGCCAAAGGTATACCAAGAAGGGGAACAAATCGAAGAAGCGAAGGTGGTTAGCATCGTTGAATACTTCCTCGATTTTGATCATGATGTCCTGCATCTTGGCATCGTCATGAGACAATTGCTTATCTGTGGACAAAAATAATTTTTTTTTAATGTTTAATCTTTTTATGTAGTCATTTAAGTATCGACATAACAATTTAAATAAAAAATTGAAAAGAACAAAGATGAATTTGCTTGCGCACCTGCAATCATTCTCCAGATGATATTGATGATTGCAAGATTGAGGCGGGGACCAAGATCTTGTGGCTTGTGCTGATTTTCTCCGAGGAATCGGCAGAGAGTGAGGGCGGCGTCTTGTATCATGGAATTCATGACTTCTCTTTTCCCGAAGCCAAAATCCTTCAAAATCCGCACGGTGAAACGTCGGTTGTCTTGCCAAAAACTTCCCTCCGCTGCTGCGATACCTGGAAAATGGATGCAAAGACGTTTAAACCACCTGCCAAAACGGAATGCGTTCATGGCTTTGATTTGCTATTGGAAAAATTATTGAAGCAAAGTTAGGCAGTGACTCTATGTTGAAGGTATGATCCCCCTCGTACACACAAGTCAGCGATGTACCCGACCCTGAAAGGCAGCAAAATATGCTTTGGGATTATATTTGCCGAAGACGGAATATTTTAATCGGAAGACTTTTGATATGGCGGTCTTGGGAACTGGCAATTTCGAGTTTGGGAAAAGGATTTGAATGTCATCATCCCGCAAAATGGACGGAGAGCTTCGCTGTGGTGGTTCCTCGTCGTCGCGAGGAATTTCACTAGGATAGTATCGCCTTTTCGATTTTTAATTATATATCCTTTCTTGTAAATCCTTTGAGAAGAAATTCCTCCCCCTCATGTTGAGACGTTTCTTAACGTTTTGCTGGATAAAAAATTTTTCCCCAAAATACTCATTTACAAAACACAGCCAAATAAGTTCTTGAGTGATTGCGTTTTGAGGTCCGCCCGGAAGGGAGAAAACGGATAAGAAATATCCTCAACTACGACGACAACGACGAAACACGAGGAAACAAGAAGAGCTTGGCATAATTGATATAGCTTCACAATACACGTTTAAAATGTTTAAGCATTCGCACATGGCCCCTTCGAGTAGAGGAGATTAAAAAAAAAAAAAAACAAGTGCATCCCCTTTTCCCTACAGTTCAGTTCCGTCTGCATCGTGATGCGAACCAGGATACACATTCGATTGTGACGATGAACGGATTTTTTTTTTAGCACTCCTTCCTTTGTTGTGCGAGGAAAGAGACTGGCAGGAGATATTTATCTCCTGTGTCTGACTGGAGACTCGGCTCCCCTGACCTTCATCGTGCCACATCCTTGCCACAGCTTCGCGCCTAGGGAGCAGAAGATGGTAGACCCTCACCAGCCTTCCTTACGAAAGTCTTTGTATGAGGGAGCTGCCCCGTCCCTATCTGCAAGCGATGCTGTCATTCATCGTGAGCAACATCGCAGGTGGAGAACTCGCTCGGGGAAGAGAGGATGCTCAGCTCCTTCGACATTGTTATGTCACCCGCAGATACGTACACGTACAGGTGCCTCTCTGACCTGATTCCTGGCTTTGCAAATATTTACAACAAAATAAATTCAGATATATGTGTACTCTCACGTTCCTCGCGCGTCACTTCTTGCTGCGATGCGATGCGATACGCATGGATCTACAAAGTACTGAGATGTGCTTCCTATCGGAGCGAGAAAAAATTACCGAAATAATTTATTTATCGTAAAATCGTTTCATTAGGATCATCAATGAAATAAAACAAAACCAATTTTTCGGGCGCATGATGAATTGATGAGAATGAAATAGCACTTTTGATTCATGCCTGAATAAATTCTAAATCGAAAAATCGTTTAATAAAAGTACATGGGTAGCATGAGGCAAATCCTCGTGCACTCGATAATTCCATGACAATCGATAATCATTTATTGTGAGTACTCATGGAAAATGATGGTAACCTGAGGTTAATTGAAGCGAAATGTAAGTCATTTATTCGATTGGAAACTGCGCCAGACTAACCACCCCAGTGAAGCTAGAATTTTTATACTACTCGGTGGATCTGGACTAAAAAGGAGAATGACTCACCCATTCTTCCGAAAGCGAGTTTTCGACTGATGATGCCCTCTGGTCGACCAGAAATTTCATTTCGTTCGAAGATGTCTCGCACGAGTTCCCAGTTGCTCAGAACCACGAGATTCTTGTGAAGTAAGCCGACCGTGAAGATGTCCCCATGTTTTTCCCTCATGGTGTCGAAGTTCACGCACAAGTTCTTTCCCAATGCCCAAGTGGCAATTCCCTGGAGCGGGAGACCCCAGGTGCCTGGAAGTACGGGGTCGCATTTGTTTAATAACAATTTTTTGGAAATTATCATGGGTTGAAATACATTTTTTAAATGTCAACTTGTCGTTATTCTTTCAAGCTGAGTAGGTTACCTGGTGGAAGTTTGGACCAAAGCAGGAACTTTTTCAAGCAGGAATGCAGGAGAAAGACCAGCAGAAAAGAAGCCAAGACCAAGGTAGCACTCATCGTCATTGGTCACAACTCACGATCGACGCTCTCGAATCGCCTTCGAGAAGACTTTCGGAAGATCTTGTGCGACTTTCGAGCGACCTTGCGAGGATAAGGTCTGCCAAAGAACGAGGAATTATCGAATTATCGAATTATCGAATTATCGAATGATCGAATGATCGAATTATCGAATTATCGGTTTATCGTTTTCCTTTATCGACCAGTATGATTATGTAGGTCGATAAAGCTCAACGCCAAAGGACTGAAAGACTTATGACTAGGAACTTTATTCATGCCGAATAAGGGAATAATTATTCCCAGGTTTCATCTTGGCTCTGCGCACTTCACATTGAATGATGCAGCTCATTTCAGAAGAGTCATTTCGTTTCTTCTGTCTTCATGATGCAACGCATTAATTGGCGACTCAAGTGGAAGGAATGTTCGGGAGAATTGAAAATGGATCTGAAACCCAAGAATGAACTTCATTATAAACGCAATTCATAAATGAACGCAATCAATGTGGGTCGATTGCATGGGCGATGTTGTCCCGGTGTTTTTCGAAATTCATCGGTTAATCGATGTCTATGGCCTAAAATGGATTGCACGAATGCTACTGATATCTTCTTTTAACCATTGTCTAACCGATGTCTAACAGAAGCTGAAAAAGGTATCGTTTCCAGACAAGAGATGGGGCAAGTTTTGCCGATATTTATGCCAGCGTTCGTGTACCATCTCGATGAGTACGGTGCTGCAGTGTACTGGTGGAGCACAATGGCCCAAGTAACACAGCATGTTGATGAAACGTTTCCGAAATGTTGCCTATGTTGCTCTATGTTGCAAGATGCTGTACAACATTGAGAAAACATTGCATCAATGTTTTCACTTGGAATGTTGCTACGGCACTTCTACGAATGTCATTGCAACATTAGCTATCAACATTGTGAGAATGTTGACACTCTGGACATGGAAAAGGTAGCGACAACATTCTGATACAACATGGACTTAGAAGTTTTAGAGAATTGTAAAGTTGTCCTCCTTGCCACGAGATGGAGACGTAAGTCTCGCTTTCTCACAGTACACAAAAGTGCCCTTCTCCCTTTTCCTGGAATAGTCCCGCACAGGAATGTCTAGTACCTTGCCATATGTCTCACATTGTCTCATTATAGGAATCAATGAACACGGACACTTCATCACCTGTTATCTTCATTTTCTAGACAGATTAATGGGGTCAAGATAGAAAAAGCTCATATTCCCAAAAAGAACCCTTTCCAAGAACGGGACAATAAAAAACGATGGTAGAGAGTCTGCGATCTCAATACTGTACTTCATATCCTCATCCTGGCTAATAGCTGAGGAAACGAAGGATTGATTTCGTGGACACTCCATAGAACATTGTGGTCGAACCTTTTCCTGTTTTGTGCAATTTAGCACATCTAGGGGAAGATCACCTCCAAAAATGTACTCTCTCCTGCCTGTACATGATACAGATACTGTATTATGCACGGAGCAGGGGTTATACCGGTACAGGCTTCGTCCTGTTGATTAGAATGTACGAAAGGATGAAATAAATAATCCAATATTGGTCGAATATCGGTCCAGTTCAGGACCAGTGAAGCCTACGCTTTTCCGTAATGCCAATATAGACCCAGATTAGGTGCCCGTGAAGCAACGTTTTTAATCAACATTGCAGCAACATAAATCCTGAAACGTATCTGCAACGTATATGTAATGAATAAGTAGCGATTTTGCAACGTAAATGCAATGTTTCTTCGCAACATTTGAGCAACGTTGAGAAAACGTCAATTTACACATAGATGCAACATTGATCAACATTTCCTAAACGTTTGCTGGAATATCTTGGGTTACTTGGGAAAGTGATTTCCAGGCGACATCGCGGGGCATTGTGCAAGCAAGGAAACCTCCTCTTCATGCGACCGAAAGTTCGTTCATTGATTCCGCGCGTTCTCTTGTGAGCCCGATTGTATCGCTCTTCAGCAATGTTGTGAGCAACTAACAGTGGTGTCATATGAGTTTCACACGAATAAACACTGTCTCCAATCAAATGTCCCGAAAAATTCCCTCCGACGAGTCGCTTGCATATTTCACTGTTGGCAAATATCCGTGAATCGTTAGTGGAACCTGGCCACCTAGCAACAATGTCAGTAAACATCCCTCTTGCATCACACACTGCTTGAACATTAATAAAGCCTTTGCGGTTGATGAAAGTTCCCGCCTGGTTGATATCAGGGCATTCTATACGAATGCCCGTCGATGGATCATTCTAGGAAAGCCAGCAACAGCAAAGAATTGTTTTTGGACTTCTAGTTAATTTCTTTCTTCTGGGAATTTAACGACTTGGGGACGCAAATGCGCAATGGCCTGTGAAACTCGGTTTATGACTCTACAAGCAGTAGAAAATGACTTTTACTAGGTCTACCAGGAATGAGGTAAATACTCTCGAGAGAAAGTCATGGAACAAATTCGTGCAGATACCGTGACCCATTACACCTGAATTGTAATTGCTTTACTGACCTGTTGATGCAAAGTCAAGGGATCCCTTCCACGTCTTTCTTCACTTTGAAGTTCAGGGTGGAGCATTTCGACTAGATGATCCACTGCTGCCTTTCCAAATCTGTATCTCATGCGGAAGTTTTCATCGTCGTATTCTTACTGATGTTTTTTGTCCCATGCGAAGACGAGCACATCACTGATATTGAGCGACTCCATAAAGGTAATCCATTGTGTTTCACTAATACAGTCCACTGTATTAGTGAAACACAACGGAACTATGCTGATGGAGATAGTGCACGAGCACTGACACAAATATCGGCAAAACATGCCCCATCCCTCTTCTAGAAATGACACCTTTTCAGCTTCTGTTAGCCGATGGTTAAAGGATGATAGCGTTCATGTAATCCATTTTTGGCCTTAGACCCGATGTCTAAGGCCAAAAATGGATTAACCGATGAATTTCGAAAAACACCGGGGAAAACAGCATTCATGCAATCGGCCCTAAAACGTTTCTGCAACGTATATGTAATGAATAAGTAACGATTTGCAACGTAAATGCAATGTTCCTTCGCAGTATTTGAGCAACGTTGACGTTTTGGACATCTACACATAAATGCAACATTGTTCATCAACATTTCCTAAACGTTACTGGAAAATCCTGTGTTACTTGAGTTACATTTGTTGCAATCTCGCGAATTCGTCTGTCTTCCATTAACATTTTCTCCACTGCGATATTTTCTTTGTTAACTACAGTGTTTCGTAGACCACTGCAGGGCTTCAAGGCTCGTTCTTCCATATTTATCCAGCGATAGACGGTACTTTAAGATTCAGAAGATTCACCAAAAACAGCTTTGAAACGTTGAGTGATTTCAGACGTCCTAACACCTTCCTTCCATAAAAATAAAATAATAGCTCTTTGAAAAATTTCCGCGTCTTCCATGATTGACAAAGTGTACCCTACGCGAACACTGACAACTTCTTACTGACACATGCCCAGTGAATAATACAGGATGGCGCAAAAGTCGCGCACCATAGGCTTTAGAGTAAATGTTCGAATCGTTTGCCACTAAATTGAAAAGACTTCGATTCCATGTACACATAACGTTTGAACATATCTTAACTCCACCCTCTCGTCTTTTGTTAATTTTGCTGCCATCAGTTATTATCAGCATATGAAGAAACAAGAATTGATATGGTGAAACGGTGAAATCCTCTTTGGTGCACGAGGTATTTTAATGTCGTGTTAATGACAAGCCTAAGCATGTGTGACCAGCTTTGCTGTAGGCTTTGATTAGCCGTTGCAGTGCATCAGTACACTACACTTCAACTACAGTTTGTAATAGACCATACATATCTGCCAATAGGAATCAGTGAAGTCTGAGAGGCAAGAAATTAAGACTTGTAGTTCATGTAGGAATATTCTGGTATTTCTTGTAATGCAGTCTTGTGTGCAGGCGCACTGGGGTCTTCATATGCTGCTGGCCTCATCTGATCCATTGATTTCTATCATGCGGAATTCTCAGGTGAAATTAAAGCCCTTGGCTTCACAATTCGTTGCAATGCTGAAGGCGTCTGGAATTCGACAGTTAAGATAATCACTTCATCAACCTCTCATAAAGAAGACGCAGAAGACAGCACCTAGCAATCAGATCCGAATATAGGGGATCTTGATTGACGCAGGCAGATCTTAATGAAGACGATTCAAGTCAAGTCAGGTGTCATTTATAACGCTTACTTTTAATGAGTTTCAATTTGGGCCAGAATGGTCCCTTCGACATACAGCTTTGACAGATTCCTAGGAGATGAGAGTTCATGACACTTGTTCATGGTTCTATTCCAATGACAACTTTCTTTAAATTATTTGTCAATTTCGTGTAGTGTGTGCATCTATGCAGCTACGTTTATAGATCTTTTTTATTACTATGCTGGTGGAAAATGAGTTAACATTTTAATGTGGAGTTCAGAATTATCCTGCTTGGTTGGGTTGCCACATTGATGGAAAATATCCAGCAAGTCAAATACTTTCCCGGCGTCGTTTGTGGAGAAAATATCAGGTACTGCTAAAAAAAAAAAAAGTACTACAGACGCGTACTGATTGCATATGTGAAGTTGTTGGGCCAAACCAAGTCGCCATCACATTTCGCAGTCAGGAAATCTTGTTTGTTCGCATGTCTCGCCAGATGTCTCACCTGACATCTGTTGATGTAACGTTGACTGGACAACGTTCTCGCAATATAGCTTTCCTCAACATCGAATCAACATTTAATCGATGTTAAAGAATTGATGCCATACTGAAGCGTCGTTTCAAGCAATGCTGACGAGGTGAAGTTGTTTCACGTGAGTCTGTCCTTTCCTTGGATTCCTTATTACTTCGATACGTGTCAAATGCATTCACCATACTCAGGTAGTCATGTTACGCAGCAATAAAAAAAAGCATTCATAATCTATACATGATGAACTTGCACCATCAAGACCGCCCCAGAAAAACTCTTCTGTATTATTAGTAAGGAAAGTAGGAGTTTTACATAACATTACAGTTCAAGTTTAAAAAGGATATATCTAGCTAGTATCGTCACGTCACTTCTCGTCTCTCGCAGTATCGTCACGTTACGTCACTAAACTCTTGACCTACATCAACACGTCGGAGCCTATTTCGGGAAATCGGTCTGACAGTAATCCTTGCTCCTAGTTATGCGGGCCGAAAATGCCATTTTGCTTATTTGATGGGACGATTCGGAGCGCCTTCCAGCCACTGCCTTATTTGCTCTAAATCGAACGTTAATCTTTAAATAAATACTTTCTAGTAGATCGGCTGAGGTAATTGCAAACACTGATGGAGTAAGAATTGAAAAATAATAATTTACTACATTTACTTCGACCATGGTCCAGCATTGAATGAAGGTATGCCAATGTAGGTGTATAAACAGTGATGGTCACTGCGTTGAATTAGTGTCAATGCATTACGGATGTAACAACAGTGATATATTCAATCCACACCTAGTCAACAATTATTCAATGCCTCATTCCAAACACGTCAGTGTCTATATCGGAGATTTGTTCAGATTTCGAACTCCTGCTTTACGTTGCGTAAGCCCAACATGCTATCAGGGAAGCCACTTACCCCGAACTTGGCGGATATAACTCGATAACTCGGATATAACTCGATCTGTGTAACTGAAGCTTGGTGGGTCACCACCAAGCTTCAGTTACACAGTCATCACGAAAGTGTGACGCTGAACCTTCCGAGATTTTAAGTTATGCATAATGCTGGATTCTTACGCTTCCAATGCAAGAGTTCCTCCACCGAGAGACTCTAGAAGTGCCCACATTTCATTTCCAATAGCTCAAAGGTGGAAAGGTGAAATAAAAAATGATCTTTTCCCAACCATTGAATCAACATTGATTAAATGCTGATTCAGCGTCTGGATAATCATTCATTGTTAGGTGCTACTAGGGTAACCGATGAAGTCAGGGGGCTTGATATCCTCCTTAAAAAGCAAAGAAATCATTTTTGCCGAAATATTACCCAGGTGCCCCTTGCGATCAGTTACAGAGCCACTAAACTCCGTCATCCAGGTCCCCCACCTTTAGGGAACTAAGATTTAAAGTTTAGAGTTACACCGATCAAGCCCCACAAATACACTTTCGTTCATTAATAAGGTAAATACCTAGATTTGAACATGTCTTCAAGTCAATCGATTAAATTATACAAGAAAAATGCGTTGCTTGTATTAAGGCAACTCCACCATGTCTGATGCTCGCGAGAAAAGATTGCTCTTTGCTTGCTTCTTTGCTGCGATAGAATTTTGGCCAGTGTGTAATTTCCGCCACATTCCTAACTCCCATGAATCGAGCATTTTTCTTGATCGAAAGTATTCTGGGCGATTGGTCCAGATTGCTATTCAAGGAACTGTGTTGGGGTACACAAAAATAATCCTAACGGTAGACATAAAACGCAAGGGATTTTATACTGCCAAAGAATCCATTGAATCGAGGTTGATTTAATGTTGACACTTTCACCGTGAACGGCGAAGCATTGAATCAATGTTTAGTCAATGTGGGTGTATAAACGGTGACAGTCGCCGCGTTGATTAAACATGGAAGTATAAACCTTCAACAGTGATAACATTCGATCCACACCAAATCAACGTTGAATCATTGTTGTGTGCTACCAGGGTAGTACTCGCAAGAATACTCCCAGCTAAACAGAGAGGGACTCGGTGTTAAAGTTCTGGTAGCGGAGATGAACAACGATGTACCCTGTACAAATATTGAAGCCTGAAAGTCAGTTCAGCAGTTGATGTTGAACCTATCTCAAGCAATCAACCTCAGCTAGAAATTTGTAAACCCCATTCAACGGTGGTTTGTGACATTTCTAGCAATAGTCGAGTCAAAATAAATCTATTTGTCTTCAGACTATTTTATTTCGTACTCGATGTCAAGGTTTTTGGAGAATTTCAGGGTTAACCTGTTTCAGCAGGTGCGTAGGTAGTAGGGCATAGTTTAGAAGGTGCGTATTCGTTTGTCTTCCCCAACGTTGTCTGTGGGGAACGATATGGAACGATCTCCGTTTCTGAAACCTCTCCCCGATACCCCATTGGTATTTACTTAATTGCGTCATTTTTGGGAATCTCGTTCTTGTAACTACTTTCCTGCAGATAGTACAAATGCTTGCCGTACTATCGTCGAAATGTTGCTCAAGGGCGGTCCCCTGCAATGTTGGCGCAACGTAACGCGGTGTGCCACCTGGACTCTGAAAGTTGTTTTCGGTAGTATCAACTAAGAAATGTTGCTCACCAATTTTGTAGTTATTCCTCTTTACCTACCAAGATCATAAATGCTTGATTCGTTTTTCTACTTCTATGAGATATTTTTTATGGCTAACTTTCCCACTGCGACGTTCATCTTTGCTTTGGAGACACACTGATGAGTATCAAACACAAAAATGTCATATTTCTAGTTCTAATACTATATGCAATTTCATGCTACTTTCTTCTCAACCACGATCCACAATCTCGGACACAACCGGCACCGGAACTGGCTCTGGCCGATAGGTATGAGATCAAAGTCGGCCATCGGCCCACCAGCCGGCAGGTTTAGGATCAAAATTGGCCATCGGCCCACAGGTGGCACTACCGGTAAACATTGATTCAATGTAGATATGGTGTGGATTGAATGTGAACACTGTTATGTTTTTCACCTCCATGTTATTAACTGATTCGACCGTTTATTCACACACAATGGGCCAACATTAGGGCTGTACGGGTGGCAACGTTTTGACTGGTGGGCCGATGGCCGATTTTTCCCTCATAACCATCTGTCGGTGCCGGTGCCAGTGCTAATTGTGGCCAGCAGAAGAAATCCCCTATAAATTGAAAAAGGCCTCATTGGAAGCCATGTGATACTTATCAGTAGGTCTCCATGAAGTAAAAGATCACTTTGGGTCCTGTCCAACCTGTCTCAATGCTTTCGTTTATGCTACACATTGCTGCAGTTACAGAGAGCATTTCGTGATATCCACTGCAAAAGCATAACGTAAATGGAGACGCAATGATATCCCGTTCTTTACTACTTTCCTCCGCTGCTTCCTATAATACGACTGTAACATAATCCGATAATTATATCTGGGGTTTTCATTGATACTTTAATTCCAAGTTACAAAAATATCACAATGTTAGAAATGAAATAAAAGCATAAAGGGAAACACGAAATGGATGAACTGAATATTTAAAATTTCGCTTCCACGTCTCCGACTTCATCCAGATGCACGATAGGACCCCCAGAAGTCAGTGAAGTATGTTGAGCGTTTTTCTGGATGCAATGGAGGTAGTAGGATTGTTTCACTTTCTTCCTCATTGCATCTCTGAAAAGAATTATTTCTTTCAAAATTCTTTTCAGTGGCTTCTCACGATTCTCTGTTTCTGAAAGGTAAGACATGATTTGTAAATTTGCTGCTGGCAAAGGTGAAGATAATATCAATGAGGGAGTTTTCAGATTTTGTAAGGGAAGCACGTTCGGAAAAAATGTGGAAAATGAACAGTTAAACATTCAGGTATTCAGGAACATTTTTTAAAATGATATAAAACCCCTTGATTATTTATTGTGAGGCTATTTGGAAGAACAGAACATGAACATGAAAATGGTCTGTTCATGAACAGACCGCACGATTTAAGGAGTGCATAATAATTTAAATGCAGGCCATTCCCGGTAAAATTCTCAGTAAGATTGTGAATGAGAATGTGTGAATGGTGGTCATTTGACATTAATTTGAAAACCCGAAAAAATCCATTTAAAATTTCCATGTTTGCTGTTCACAAATGTTTTTGAAATATGTAAATACTTTAATCCATTAGACCTCCAATCCCTTAGAATAAATATGTTAATCCAAGACACTTTCTTTTCTCATACTGAATTTGGACTTGAGTTCCTTTATTCTCATGCCTCTGGCAAACTTCTTTCAGTCCATCGCTCATGAAAAATTACTCAATCCAGGCCAGAGAAGTTGGTCTTATTGTACGTTAAGATTGTACTGAAGTGATATAGTTTGATGAAGATAAAGGAACTGGTTGATCCGAAGAATCCTAAGAACCCTTGGCTATCCGAAGAAGGGACAGACTCACGTGAAAACGGCACCACGTCAGCATTCCTTACAGTGCAATTAAAGTTACAGTTCAATATGGAACCAGTGTTTTAACATGAGTCGATGTTGAAAAGAGCTATATTGCAATGACAATTTCCGGTCAACGTTACATCAACGTCAGGCAAGACATCTGCTGAGACATGCGAGCAAACAATATTTCCTAACCCAAAAGCTTGACTCGCAAACAAAGCGACTTACCACGGTGTACGCCCGTAGTATATCCTCAGATCCTGAGAACATACTACGTACTTCCTGGTTACATTCGACGAAAGTGGCAACCCAACCCAAGAAAATCCAGGGTAATGGAGATAGGAAAGTATACGTAGTCATGTCACTCCATGAGACCACGTCGCCCTGACTCGAAAGGAAGATTTGTCTTGATCCACGCGGAATGAATGGTAGCCTTAACGTCAGTATCTTATTGCTTCCAAGGAACTGGGATGCCTCCCTCTTATCTTGGCGTCAAGTTCATGTTGATCTTTAAAACCTTTAAAATGCGACTTCGGAGGATTGAGATCGTGTCGAAATGATATTCACTTCAGCTATAAAATGGTTCATGCGCATGAATTGAATAGATTGTTGAGACCTATCTCGTTTCAATGATGAACCATCATTCAACATTGCTTTAAGGTTGTAGGAAATGAATGTTCAATATAGTCAACGTTGTTAAGCAAATGTTGAATTCAACGTTTGATATACTGTCGATGTTAATATTAACATGCTAATGTTGTTTCAGCTTCAACTGCGTTGACCTTAAACATTAAATCAATGTTGATTCACCGAGGGTGTGCTACTTGGGAAGCGTGGCCATCGGTACAGCCCTAGATATGGCATAAGTTCACGTTTTAAGGAACTAGTGGGGGAAAAAGCTGTTAATACATGTAGGAACGTACTGGCGCTTTTTCATGCGTTTCTGAAGTTTTGGCGTTTCCACCCGGATTCCATTAGTGTTCATTTCATGGTGTTCCATTAGGATTAGTGTTCAGATGTATTGGCCTATTCGTCAGTTTGTGCTTCAACAATTTTGGAGTTTGGTGGCATTTCATTGAAATTTAATGGCAGTGAGTTCATTATTTGAAGATGTAGGTGTGCCTCTTGAAGCATTCACGGAGCATTCCTGCTCAACAAACGAATAGCTGACCCGAGTTTCGTCCGTATAAAATCCGCCTTTTCAAAACGCCTTTGGATCGACTCCACATCTCTCACGCGCCCCTTAGAGATTCCGTCGAAACGGTAAAAAATCCTGTTTACCGCATTCCGAGCTGCTTCAAGCCACCGTCCTGCATGCGATGCGATCCCATCAGATTCGGTCGACTTGATGCGCATCATGCGTGTCCCCGCATTTCGTCCTTTTTGAACGAAGTCTATCGGCAATATGCTTCCGACAATACATTTTCAGGAATTCAGTTTTTAAATGCAACAGACGAATCACCGCAAATCGAGCACTTTCCAGCGAAAGTGCATGATTCAGTCGGCCTAGTATCCCTGAGAATTATTCATGCATTTCCCGCTATCCCAGCATCTCCGTCTTCACCCAGCGTTCCCCACATGTATGAATGAATCGGGCGCATGAATGGATTGGAATATGAGAGAGGGAATCTTCATACGGTCGACCTTAATGCAAATCGTGTTGGTCACTGCATATCCGGCACCCATGAATGTTTTATGCATCCATCATCTGCCAGGTGTACTCGTGAATTCTTGTAGTACTTGAAATTACCCATATAACTCATTCTGTCAAGACTGCCAAGTCATTAATTTTTTGGTTATGACCTCCCTATAATGTAATTTGCCCGGACACGAACCACACGGTCTAATCATGCTTATTTGCTGCACTCCCCGTCTATTTGGAGAGAGAACATCAATTTGCACACGGAAGAAATTATGAATGCTACTGGTGCATCTGCACTTTTATGCATATCTTTAAGAAGTATGCGCATGACGATAGCTTTGAAATAATGCGAGCTGAATTTATTGGGATCTGTACCGTTTCGATCGAAACGAGCTGCATACAGTCTAAGCACCTTTTGCATCTGAACGAGCAATGAAATGTCAATTAAATGACAATGGAACTGTCGAGATCAGGTAATAGAATACGTTCAGGCATTTTGCTCGAAAAGTCGTATTCCGAGCGATGCTTGTAACTTGTAACTTGGTCGATGCTTGTAACTTGTAATCTGTAATTCCTTCAAGGCAGCTCAATTTGCACGTGTAGCTGAGTCCCTAGGAATTGAGCAATTTCCCAAGTTTTGAAACTTGGGAACTTGAACTTCACTGACTTTTCAAGTCAGTGAAGCTTCAACGCCTACTAATCGTTCTAGCCAAATGTGTTTTCTACGATTTGCAAAATAAACAAACTGGAAGGGGTAACGACGACGGTGAGGAAGGAGGAGGGAGAAGGAGTGAGAATAAACAGTGAGAATGCCACTTGTAACTCGTACCGTCCCAGACGAAGTTTTGGATTTGCTGTGCCTAACTAATAATTTGGAGGCGCTCCACAAATCGTGCTCGTAGCGGACGATGAAAATGACTACGATATGTGAACCCGACACCGTCTTGGTTCTTTATTTCTCGCATCCACGCGTCCTTATCGATACCGATCTCGTCCTACTGGCACCAGAAGCAAAAATAACACGTTAAAGTTTCACGAATTGACCGGACCGTTACGAAGAAAGTGGGAAACCCATGGGAATCGCACCAACGGCACGACCAGCTTTAGAAACTTGGGCGTATCACAAGAAGCGTAAGAAAGGGCGCGGGTCGTTCGAGACGAATGCCCCATTTGGCAACCTTTGGCACGGAAAGCGAGCGGAAACGAGCGGGCGTGAGGGAGGCGTCTCTAGAAGCAGATCGGGGACACGGGATCGAAGTGGGCCCGACACCGGATGTACGCGATGGTCTCCACCGTCGACCCGGTCATCGTGGTGGTCAGCGTCGTCACCGTGGTGGTGGTCGTCGACGTGGAGAACGACCGCTGGAACAGCCACCGCCCGCGTCGCCCCGCGGGCGCGAGGAGCCCCGCCCTCCTCACGTGCGTCGTCTCGGAGAGACCCGCGAACTCCGGGGAACCCTCGAGGTCTCCGACGTCCTCCGCCCCGTGCTTCTCCAAGTAGTCGTCCAGGGTCCTGCGGGGACGGTATTACGCGGTGACACATCAATGAATTAGCGTGACTGCATCGAAGCCTCGGCAGGATGGACAGCGAAGATGCTATACCCCATAGCGCTTCGTCAGGTATAGCCAAGGTTCTCCTTGCAAAGTGGCAGGGCAAGTGTAATAAGGGAAGTCAAATGTTACGTATCTCGTCGTGGCGAAAATTATATATTTAAAATCAAGTATTACATATTGAGTGTGACCACCAGGCTTGGTATTCGAATGAAAATACAATTCTAGGTTGTTTGCAAGAAAAGCATCGATCGACCGAAGTCGTCATACCGGCGAGAAGCCAAAGGAAACCAAGGCATCTCATACAATGGACTTCAGCACCGACTGACTCTTTCAAAAGTTATTTTTTAGCAGCAAAAAAAAAGTTAGCCTTAAGCATTAGTGTTAGGCCAGCAGCGGTGACTCTCGGCTCTCAGCGGCTTTCAACGCGCAACACGTGCCTACACTAATTAGAGCCGATCCGATCGCGAGCCGCGGCGGACCGCGAAGAACTCACTCGAGGTGCTCCTCCTTTGGAGGCGGCGGGTGGCGAAGGAAGACGACCTCCCGCTTCCTCTTGCTGCAGATGGGGACGTCCGTGTTGGTGAAGCACTGGAGGTAGGTGCTCTCGGTGGTCGTGGTGAAGGACAGCACCCGCCAGGTCTGGGTCACGCTGATGATGATGAAGCCTCGGGGTCCGCGCGGGGGGACTTCGGCATCTGCGGGGGCGGGTCCGTTGCGGCATCAACCGAATTGCGGTCTGGGTTGCTCGATTGCAGCCGGATGGGAAGGATCAAAACTCTCGAACGAACGATTGCTGCGACTTAACCGATTCTTAGTTAGATATCTCATCCCAGTCGAGGGATAAATAGGGAGACTCATGTTTGTTGACTACAAGCTAAAGGAAGTTAATACAGGTAATACAGTTAGAGATATTAAAGGAGTGCAGTAATAGATCAATTCTGTCTTCTCCCTTCCAGGCTTGAACAACGTGACGTTGTATCATGTGCGACCGAGTACTAATGAACAGCATTCGGTTCAACAAGTTCGAGCACCCTTAAAAAAATATATAAAAAAACTATCCATTTTTGGCGACTCGTTGGACCCGTGTGCGTTCCAGCTCTGACCGATCGGACCCATTCGGCAGACCGATGCGTCCGCCCTGAATCGGACGTCGTCCCCGAAGCGGCTGGAGGCGGTCTACCCACCTGGTGGCTATGTGATCGGCGGTTGCAGTGACGCCGTTGCCCGTTCCTGGCGCCGTTTCAGCGGGTGAGTGCTCTTTCGTTCGAATGTGTGGGGTTCGCTCGTTCCCTGGTGCCTAAAGCTGAGCCTGGAGTGGCTTCGGACGAGGGGCGACGAACTGACCGAACCTGACGTTTCGGCTACACAGACTCAAAAAATTGCCATTGCTACATTTTAAACTCTTTTGGATATTTCCTGGACTCCTTGAAGGATTATCTGCAAAGTTCTGCAATTTGCTTATTGTATGGAAAATAACTGGAAAATAAGTAATAGCTGAATTCAATAAATCCCAAAATTTTCTTGCTCTTAAAACATCATCCATTATGTTTTCTCAACTCCTGAAATATATTTGGAATGAGTTTGGGGGAGGTATTAATAGTTTAGAAGTCGAGGGAAAGGATGCGGAGGTTGGCGAGAAAAGGCGCGGGCCGTGCACTCGGGACGCATTCTCGCGGGCCGTGCACGCCGCCAGCGTCGGACCTAGGCCTAGGAGATTTGCGGCGACTCGACCCACCTTGGAACTCCTCCGGCAGGATGAGGCCGGAGACGGACGCGGACCAGGCCACCAGCAGTGCCGCGCAGATGAGCGCCGGGTGTCGCTCGCCTCCCATCCTGCTGGACGAAACGCGTTCATCGTGAGAGTGGATCCCTGGCGAACTCGTCGGCCTCGATCCGTCGCTACCAGATTCCGAACGAATTAGACTCGAGGTCCTCTCGGTCCGCGTCGGGTACCGCGGAAACATCGCGCGTTTCGGAGGTCTTTCTGCGGGTTAAGCATCAACCGGTCGTGGTTTCGGTCAAAGATTACGGTTTGCACCTGGTCAAATCGGCAGTGGAGGCGTAATACAGTGGACGCCCGGAAGCTCGAGTCCTATTCCAGTTTTGTTTGTATCGGTTCTGTTATTATTGTTTATGCGTAATACCATATTAATATAAATATTCTAGTGGGCGGGCGGCAGTCGACTTTTTTTAAAAGGAATTTTCACTCAGTTGCTGGTCCCTCGAGATTATGCTTCTTTTATGCTATTATGAATTAGACAGTAAGCATGATTGAGCTGGACAGTGAGACCGGGTGAAATTGATAGAATTGTGTGCAGACGGCACACAAAAGGCTTTTGTGGCGTTTATCTATCTGTCGATAAACCTTTATCGTCTACCAGCACGAGATGGGAGGGTTCTGGACGAGAGTCGGAAGTTGCGGGCAACCCGTCTAAAAACCGGCGGGGTTTTTAAAATGATTTACCGGGTCGGTCGACGGGTCTTCCGCCGTCGCGTCGGTCTCACCGGTGACTGCGACATCTGACACCGCCCGTGGAGTCGAATATGGCAGAGCGGGAAATGCTTCGTGATTCCTCAGAGCTTCCAGCCGACGATCGCTTCGTTTTCATGTTTTCGTGGCGAAAGTACGAGCGAGGTTTAATCACTCTTACTAGGAGTCGTTCCCGCTTACGGCTTACTTAGACGATCGGCCCGCCCGTTCGCGTCACGCTAGGCACGCCCGTCCGCATCGCGACGGGCACCACCGGACGAAAACGAGAGCAGCACCCCCAGGCGGCCGAACGGCATCGTCGCACCCCCCCCCCCCCCCCTTCCCCCGCATGACCGCTAGCGGGGGACGCGACCACGGAAGCAGCACATTCGCACAAGCTGTAAGGGGGTGGATGCGACAGACCTCCTATGCGACGGACCTCCTGCGACAAGGATGCGACAGACCACCTATCTGGCGGACCGACGACGACGAAGATGTGACAGACCTCGTGTGATTGACGATCGCAGGGGGGACGGGACGATTGCGGACCTTCACCTTGGCAGGGCTCCTTCACGACTATGGTCCAATGGAACGTAGTTTCACCGCTGCGGGGCGTAATGACCGTTTCCTCGCAGGGCGATAACCGGAAGATTGCTTAATATTCAGCTCTTCTCCCCTCAACCCCCCTTCACTTGGTCCCCACTAGGCCCACCACTGGAACCCACCCAAGATCTTCACTACTCCTCACCACCAAGCATCTCGATTCAACCACGTACCAGGCATACTCCCTCGTTCCCCACACTTTGACCACCCCCCCCCCCCCCCCCCCCCCCCCCCCCCCCCCTCATTCCCATTTCCCTCGCGGTTGTTTGCCCGGATCAATTGCCTCGATAGTCAGTTTCAGTGTTCCTGTTGTGCCGATTATGCCCCGTGTCGGTATCTCTACCGCTGTTGACATGAAGGTGTTTCATCGAAGAAAACATTTGGGGAACGATCTTGAAAAGATACTGTTTTCTTTTTCGTTCCGACTCTTCGTTTTCGGTTGCCTGCAGTCTTCCCCGGCTCACCAGATATGATATGCATTTTGCAATTGTCAGATACTTGGAGAAAATTCGACCCGGGAATGAAATTTTCCACTTTACGGTCTGGTATTCACGAAAACGTGTCGTCTCGAGTTCAGAGGTGGCCGACCCTAAGATGACGGTGTCCCTCTCTCAATCCTATTGTTAAGCGTCACCGCAAACCACAAATGGAACTAAAGCTCGGTAGAACCTTACTCAGAGAGAAAATTGTCATGACTGTTTCACTGTTAATTTGAACCGATGGAACCAACGGTCAAAGTGTGGGGAACGAGGGAGTATGCCTGGTACGTGGTTGAATCGAGATGCTTGGTGGTGAGGAGTAGTGAAGATCTTGGGTGGGTTCCAGTGGTGGGCCTAGTGGGGACCAAGTGAAGGGGGAGGGAGTCTGTGGTGGGTCTTGTGAGTATGTGTCCCTACAGTATGCTCCATAAAATTGTCCTTCGATTTATCGACTGATTTGTCTTTGGTTAAACAGTTATAAGTTATATGTAGAAGTATATGCCATGTATTAATGTTTCACCCTCTTGCGAGCTGGGGGGGTGGGAGGCAAGATGTGATGCTGTTTGAGACAGTGGAAGGATCGCGAGTCTTTAACATCTCTGCTCCGCTCCGTCGAGACAGGGACCACTGAAAGGAAGGGTTACGAGTCGTTCGGATACGACAGCGACCACCGAAGTCGTCTGATTTCGCCTCTATGGAGAGGAGGGATGGAATTCGGGGCCGCATGCCGAGCGATCCACAACCTGTTCCTCCCGGGCGGGGTCGGGAAGTGCATGGAGGGGCGACAGTAAGAGGGGGGGGGGGGTGGTTGTGGAGACATCTGGTGGCTCCCGGTCGAAGACACTGCCGTTCGGCAGAGTTCGTAGCACCGGAAGCGGGATTGGAGTCCTTCGGGAATTCGAGTCGGGGAGGGGAGCGACGAAAGGCAAGGGCCGCGTGGGGTCCACTGCTCCGACAGGTAAGAGTACCTCGGGTGCTCGTTAAGTGGATGGGGACGTCGATGTTGCGACCCTGCCGATAAGTTGGACCGTTCGTCGCATTCTGGGTGGGGGTGCAAGGAGAGTGGGGAGGGGGAGACGAGGGCGCCCTCTGTCTCCCATGCGAAAACCTGGTCTTTATCTTACGTAAATTTAAGTGGTTCGAGAGGGAGTGGACAGGAAACAATACGATTTTGGCTTTCCATCCCAACTCCTGCTCTCCGGGCTCGGTTGCCTCGGAGTTTTGCAAGATTTCTGCAATTTTTTTTAGCATTCCCAGTTTCGTTTTTTTTTTCCTGCAGGTAGAAAAAGCCCGATTTCCCCCCTAGAGGAATTCTTCCGTCTGTTCCAATTGTCCTATTGGCTTGCAGCCCGGGTCGCCTTAATTCGCGTTAGGTTCATTCCGTCTGTGTCGTCCCACATGTTCGCATTTTCATCGTCTCTCCTCAACGTTTCTCGAAAGAACTTCTAGTTGTTCAATTTCACCCACCTCTGGGCCAAATTTCGCCATAAAACTCTCCATAGTTTCTAGGAAGTTTTGGCATAGAGATTTGCATATTGGGTGAGAAGACCAGACTCAGGCCCTGAATCGAAATCGAGAATATTATTCCGGAAGGAATCCCTCCTCGGTCTTCGCGCATCCGCAGTTGTCGACGGAGGATTCCCGCGAACAAGACAGGCCCGACGAGCGGGACATGCATGGGGTGCGCGAGACGGACACGGTGCGAGAGGGACAGGCATCGCACGTGGGCACCCTCGCCTGCCGGTCGGCTGCGAATCTCCTGCGATAACCCTCCCCGGCGTCCGCAGCGGTGTGTCGAAAGTCGGGGCGAGGGGGAGGAGGATGGAGACCGTGACGGTAGAGCTCAGCCCAGGCGAGGGAGAGACGGAGGCGGCGGAGCACGGCGGGACGGAGAGTCTGGATCTCGGCCCAGCGGGCGTGGCTGTCCCGCCAGACGAAGTCGAACGGCTGGGGCCAGTGAGCGAGGGCCGAGGGGGACGAGGGCTTGGGGGTCGGGCAGCCGGAGCAGGGATTCGCGTATGCTTCATCCGCGTGGCGCGGTCGCGACCTCGAGGGACCGAGGTCTTCGTCCGAGCTCCTCTTTTTTTTTTTCATTATCGAGAGGAGAAAGAAGAAGGTCGCGGGAGATAGGTTGATGCTCCTTGGGGGTCCGGAGTTCCCGGCATAATTTTCTATTCGGGCAGATATTCTCTAAAATGAGAATACGAAACGTCAGTCGTGTTTCTCGAGAAGAGACATGCCATGCTCATCCGGCCCGTTTCGGTTTCGCGCAGCACGTGCTGGACTCGCGTTGTCGATGAGTGTCTGTTCTTGGAATTCCGATGAAAGCGGAGTCGAACGTCCTTGCAGCTTTTCCGGGACGTTTCTTTCCCTCGAGGTTCAAGGATTCCCTCGGTTGCCTTCTGGTATTTTACTTACTCCGATATTCAAAATTTTTTCTTCGAATTTTTGCTCATCTGTTTCGTTAGTCTGCCTCAAAAGTTTTCTAAAGTTGAATTATACGTGCGGCAAAAACAGCAAGAATTCGTCCCGTCTGCGCGTTCCAGCACGGAACGCGGCACGCTCCAGCACGGAACGCGACGCGCTCCGAGGATGAACCATCGCATGTCAGGATGGGATGCTCCACCGGTGGGTGCCCCACCGGTGGATGCGATTACGATTTTGTGGCGAGAATGGCCGTCGTAGGACAGTCCAGTGTGAAATTGCAAAATCGGATTGCAAAAAAATATAAATAAAAATTGCTGGTGTAGGGTGTTTCCGGGTATTTCTTTATTTCACACACCATAACAAAAAAAGTCCATGACCTTGACACGAGTAATTTTTGTCCGTGTTTTCTCACTCACTCTTTCTCTTTCGCTCTCTCTTTCTCTCTTTCTCTCTCTCTCTCTCGCAAAATCAGATGAGTAAGCGTCTCATTTTGTCCGAAAGTCCTGTAGTCGTACCGCATCTCCATCGAAGCGGAAATGGGCCCTCAATAACTTAGCTTTCTTTCCCCTCATAAATTAGGAACCGATTAAGAAGAGGAGACTGCAGAGAAACATTGCACTAGGCGGACGGGGGAGGGAGCGGGGCAGGGCGGGGCGGGGGAACATTTAACCGCAGGTGGGGTTGGTCTTCCCGTTGGGAGCGCGGCAGCGGACGTAGGAGATGGTGACGACCTGGACGCCCATCCGGGTGGCCGTGGTGAAGGCGACCTCCGTGGTCGTCCTCGTCTTGGCCAGCCGGACGGGGGAGTTGTTGGCGGCGCTGCCGAAGCCGAAGAGGCGGCGCTGCTCGCGCATGTCGTTCAGGCAGGTCACGTCCACCATGTCGGTCACGTCCACGACCTCCGGGCCGCTGGACTCCAGGTCCACGGCGGAGCGCTTCTCGCGCTCGGACGCTTCCTGCAGGGCCTCCTGGGCGAACCTGGGGGGCGGGTGCCGTGCGTTCGTTATCGGGGTTTGGGTCGTAGGTCTAGTTTATGTGCTATCAAGGGTATGCGTATAGGAATTATGCGTGGAGAGGCGAGAATGGGAGGTGAATCCTTCTTTTGGGGGGAAGAAGTGGCATTCCGTGCTGTGAAGGAGAGAGAACACGTGTCCTCCTTTCTTACTATTACGGAGGTCAAAGAGGGGGGGGGGGGGGGGGGT